>CM061040.1:157377292-157564792 GCA_030762985.1 Adelphocoris suturalis
GCTGCTCATCCTCAACCTGTTGCTACTATCTGGAAGACCCCCGAAAGCGTTGTCCCGTGCCCGGACAATTTTCATCCCAAAGAAAGGGGGAAGTGGGCCTGGAGGCTACCGCCCGATATCTATATCGTCTGTAGTCTTCCGCCATTTCCAGAAGATTCTGGCATCTCGTCTCCAAGCTGCTGGAGTCATAGGTGACGTCCAGAGAGTATTTCGGCCAGCGGATGGCACAGCGGAGAACCTTACAGTTCTCCAAACTGTCATTTCGCTGGCCCGTATTAAGAAACGGCAACTCCATCTTGCCGCTCTGGACGTCGCTAAGGCCTTTGACACCGTTAGCCATTTTGCCCTGACCGATTGTCTTCGTGGTGTCGGGGCACCTACTCGTTTAATTGAGTACGTTGCTCGCCTGTACCACAAAGGCGTGACGGTCCTCGAGGCACGAGGTGAGATGTCAGGGGATGTTGTCATTGGGCGCGGGGTACGTCAGGGGGATCCTCTGTCGCCACTCCTCTTTAACCTGGTCGTGGACACGGCCTTGGGTAAGCTGCCAGCTGAAATAGGGTTCGATCTCGCCCCTGGGGTGCGAGTAGGTGCACTGGCTTTTGTCGATGATGACATCCTACTCAACGAAACCCGTGAAGGTTTGCGGATTGCCCTCAATGTCTTTGCTGAGCAGCTAGCCAGGTGTGGTTTAGTGGTTAAGCCAGATAAGTGTGGGTCAGTCTCGTTGGTCCCGTCGGGTTGACAGCATCAGGTGAAGGTGGAGGATGAGGAGTGTTTTGTCATAGGACAATCACCCATCCCCACCCGATCCCTGCTGGGGGTTTGGTGGTACCTTGGAGTTGACTTCATGGGTGTGGCCACCATTGCTGAAACCCGTGTGG
The DNA here is from genome assembly GCA_030762985.1 of Adelphocoris suturalis. NCBI lineage: Eukaryota > Metazoa > Arthropoda > Insecta > Hemiptera > Miridae > Adelphocoris > Adelphocoris suturalis. Next base: position 157,378,177 of record CM061040.1, read on the forward strand.
TCCTTGAGGTGGCACTAGCTTGTATCACCAAGGCTCCATTGAAGCCACAGCAGAAGCTGAGCCTCCTTCGCACGTACTTACTGCCAAAGCTGACCTATGGGCTAGTCTTTGGTAGGCTTACTGCAGGGAGGCTGCTAGAGTTAGATCGTGAAGTTCGCTCTGCTGTGCGCTCTTGGCTAGGCTTTCCACCTGGTGTCCCAAGTGCCTACATCCATGCACCGGTCAAGGCCGGTGGGCTGGGTATTGTCTCTCTCTCAGCCAGCATCCCACCTTTACGCCGCCAGCGCCTGCTCGCCCTTAGGGGCTCGAGCTGGGAGGTCGCTCGCACTGCTGCTGACCTTGACTTTGTCAAGCAGCAGTTGTTGTGGTGCGACCGAGCAACACCAACTGCTCCCAAACCCAGCTCATCTGCTGAGTTCGCTGCTGCGCTGCATGAGTCAGTAGATGGTAAAGAACTCCGACAGTGCTCTGAATCCCCCATTTCTTCCCAGTGGGTGGAATGGGCTTCAGAGGGCAATGGGGCCCGCGACTACCGCCATTTTCATGCCGTCCGGGTGGCCACATTGGCCACCTCGGTGAGGTGTTCGAGGAGTAGTCGTGGGACAGTGGATACCCTTTGCCGTGCCTGTCGGGGTAAAAATGAGAACCTGTATCATGTAGTGCAGCAGTGTCCTCGTACTCACGGTGGCCGCATTCTCCGTCATGATGCGGTTGCCAAGCAGATAGCAGGCGCTCTGTCATCCAGCGGTTGGGATGTTGAGAGAGAGAGACTATATCACATGCCGAGTGACCGGGGCAAGAAGCCGGATATCGTTGCTGTCAAGCCCGATGGGTCTGCCATTATCCTGGATGTCCAGGTTGTCAGTGGCAGCGTGGACGTGGAGCAGACCTGGCGGGCTAAGAAAAGTAAATATTATAGAAATGACTTCCGACAAGCGGTATCTGAGCTAAAAGGAGTGGCAACCAATAACATCAAGGTCATGGCTGCGACCTTGTCATGGCGCGGGGTGTGGTGGGGGAAAAGCGCCATGGAGTTACTCGAGTTGGGCATCTCTGCAGGAGTACTCCGTGGTATCACCACCCGCGTCCTGAGGGGTTCTTACTTGAACTGGTGGTCATTCTATAGGGGCACTTCCTTTCATCCCATTCTTCCTCCTCGTCCTGCAACTTCCCTTATCCCTAGAGCCGGCGTCGGGTAAACCTGGGCGTCCTCCCCACTTTTTTATTTTATTTGTTTATTTTTCAATTTAATGGTGTGCCCCCTCCGCCTTTGAGGGGAGTTTTGTAAAAAAAAAAGTGTGTGTGTGTGTTTGTGTGTGAACAGAACAACAGTTAAGCTGCTCATCCACAACCTGTTGCTTCTATCGGGAAGACCCCCAAAAGCGTTGGCCCGTGCCCAGACAATTTCAATTTTCATCCAAAAAAAAAAAAAAAAAAGGGTTTGGTGGGCCTGGATTCTACCACTCGATATCCATATCGTCTGCAGTTTTCCGCCATTTCCAAAAGATTTTGGCATCTCGCCCCAAGCTGCTGGTGTCATCGGTGACGTCCAGAGAGCATTTCGGTCAGCTGATGGCACAGCGGAGAACCTCACAGTTCTCCAAACTGTCATTTTGCTGGCCCGTGTTAAGTAACGCCAACTCCATTTTGACGCTCTGGACGTCGCCATGGCCTTGGACGCTGTTAGCCATTTTGCCCAGACCGGTTATCTTCGTGGTGTCGGGTAATCCTACTCGCACCTACTCGTTTCTAGCCAGGTAGGGTTTGGTGTTTAACCAAGATAAGTGTGGGTCAGTCTCCTTGGTCCCGTCGGGTCGCCAGCTTCAGGTGAAGGTGGTGGATGAGGAGTGTTTTGTCATAGGACAGTTACTCATCCTATCCGTGCTGGAGGTTTGACTGTACCTTGGAGTTGATCTCATGGGTGCGGCCACCATTGCTGCAAGCCGTGGGGACCTTGGTTAGCTCGAATCACCAAGTCTCCATTGATTGAGGCACAGCAGAAGCTAGGCCTTCTTCGCACGTACTTACTGCCAAAGCTAACCTATGGGCTATCCTTTGGTAGGCTTACTGCAGGGAGGCTGCTTTAATGTCATAAGGTACAAAACACGAGAAAAATCCTAAAAATTTAATAACTCGAAAACTATGCGTTTGAAAGGAATCTCTGTGAAGAACTTACAATCAAATGTTAGCTTAAGGCCGGTTTCACCATAAATCTCTAACCATGGTTAAAGTAGATCATGGTTTTACGAAATCAGAGTTTTGAACGTTGATTTAAAACAAACGGGTTTCACCAACGTAATGAATGGTCACACTGTTATCAGTAAACATCGATTTACAGCGTTTCTGTGAATCGTCGATTTAAAGTTTAAACGTTGATTTAGACGATATCAAAGAGGAATTTGCCCGCAAAATGATGGTGATAACGAGTCACGTTTTACAAACTCGAGGGGGGGGTTGACCATTACTGCCCCATCAGATCGAAACTAATGGAGCGACGATAATGTATGGGTTTCCTCTAGGATTCTGGAATTGAGTTTGAAGTCAAAGCCGCAAAATATCGAACCACTGGAAAACTCCATCTAAATTTTATAAGACTATTTTACAACTGTATTTGTTTATTCCATGTTTGTACTATATCCCTACTCGTGACTTGTGTATTTGATGTCATCAAGGACTGACGAAACAGTAGTTTTTCAAAGTCCTCCTCTGAAAATCGATTTCATTGAGATTGAAATCCGCCGTACTCTCTCGTTAAATTCGTCCTCAAAAACGAATGCTCTAATCAATCCTCTGTGGCTTATTTTCGTGCATGTAATAAAACGTCGGAAATAACTAGGAAAATGAAGCAAATTAGATGGGAATGATTGCGGGAAGAAGCACCTATCTAGTAAATCGTTGATTTTAACGCTAACCACCTAAATTAGGCTGTTTAGTTTCGATCGTTGATTTAGTGCATTTGATCATGGATTTATCTGAACCGGAGTTAGTGAAACTGAATATCGTTGTTAAACAGCTGAGATCTTCGGTTTAATTAGTAAACGTTGATTGAAACCTTTAATGAAACTGGCCCTAAGAATCGACTCCTGATTCTATACAGGGTGCTGATAGTCATGTGAAGGTAATGCCGGTTCAGCTATAGCCAACATATACAGGGTGTTTGGAGCCATTGTAATAGCTTAATTTTCTATAAAAACTCGCTACAGATGTTGGCTCGATTATTTGCCCTTCCAAGACAAAAATCGTTGAAATTAGACGTTTAATTTCGTAAATCACTTAAAATCGCCCGAATAAAAGCTAAAACCATGACTTATTCACACAGGGTTTGAACAATTAAATTCCGTTGCCCGATCTTGCCAAGACTTGCCGATTCGCAACAGTACTGCACTGTACCGACAGTATACTGATTCGACAGCCAGATGATGATGTCTTTACATCGAAAGCACTTGGCTTGGTAGTCGACTTGCTGGTGATGACGGACCCCTCCGAAGGTACGTAAATGATAACTCAAGACGCTCTTTTTGAGATCACAGATAACCTATACACGCTTCTAGATAAAGGAAGAAAGGTGATAATGACGTGCCTCGTCGTCGCAAAAGCGTTCTATTAGTCGCATGACTAATAGAGCGAATTTTCAAGGAAAAGTTGTGGATAACATTAAATTAGGCACTTAATCTCTGATCGTTGAGGCCAATTATGTCCTGAATAAACTGAGGGGACAGCCGTGTGCCGAAATAGCAAAGAAAATTTTAGAACACGCAGCCGAACTCGAAAATTTGGTCAATTATGGCTATTATTCACCTGAAAATCGACTTTTCTCGCTAATTACGAATCTTAGAAATCTGCTGAAACATCATGGTTAATCAGTCTTTCTCCCTCCCATGAAATGATGAAATGTTAAGTCCTTGACATACGTTTCAAAACTACGAGTACATCGAATTCTTATTGGAACAAAATGAGAAACACTAAAATTGGTCGAGATTCGTAGCTTGGGCAGCGCGTGAAATAATCGGTAATTATCCCCTCCACCTCCTACCACGACAGAGAAAACGAAATTCCCAAGATTTTTTGCACATCTAGACTAAAATTGGAATCGAACCAACAAGCGTTATGGAAATCGGTTGAGAATTGTAGCCTGGGTGGAGCCGACAAAAATTGTCGAACCCTCCCCATCGTTACCACATCCATTTTCCCTTTTTTATCACGGAATTCAACATTTCTAGGGTTTGTTGCACAACTAGACTAAAATACGTAAATTGCGATATCAACCTATCAAGGGAGAAATTTCGTCGATTCAGGTTAGACTGTGAAGGGGTAACTACACGGAAATATAATGTCAGGAACGGGAAATGAAGGACAAGGAACGGGAAAGAAAGGTCATTTAGGGATATTTCTTATGATACTCGATGACACGCTAAATATATTTCCGATTAAATTATGTGTTTATATTTATATCTTGATTCATGAAATTTCAAAAAAAATTCAAAAAAATTTAAAAAATCTTGATTCATAAAACTATTACGGTGTTCAGTATAAGTAGATATAGGTAGGAAGGTACGAGTACCTACCTGTATATTTTTGCAATCATTTTTTGGACACGTAAGTAGGTATTGCAAATCCTAAAATCGAATGGTTATGAACTTGATGTGAAACTTGAACTTAAACGTGAAATATGAAAAACTTCCCTTCATGAAACATGATCGTATGAGCTAATTTTCGTAACTTGACATATTATATTGTTAATGTTGAATTGTTATGTAGCTTAGGTACTTTGGGTGCCAAGAAGTTGTCAACATTGAATTTCATGGCATTAGAATTTGTTCTACTTTATTCAAACAATGATTATGGTATTTTATTTTTCTAACGATTTTTTAAGCACACACTTATTCCCGCCATTCTTCTTGATTAGTTGTTTTTTCTCTACCATCGCTTTGCATGGTTGGAAGGAAACACCCAGGGAATTAGCTTAGCCGTTAATAGGTATTTCCCCCTAGGTATATTTCCCATTCATTAAATTATACCACACAAGCCATGAATGACAAAACAAAATGTGTAGGACAACGCCAGTGCTCGTGGTTCCCGTTGTCGCCATCAAGCTTGGCCAGACCCAGCCCTGCGCCAGTGCCACTTGCCATTGCCAATTCCCATTGCCAGAAAACGTAGAGCGAGCTTTAGAGTTTCAAGGAACCTTTCGAAAGATGAATTCAAAACGGGGAAGAAACCTTCTTGTCATTAGTATTTTAAGCGATGAATTTACCAGTGGAAAACAGTTGTTGTCCGACATTAAAGTTTTTCTACGTATACGTCTCTTCCCCTGTACCCTTCATATGTAGACAAATGATTTACGATGCCTCCTGAAGGGACAATAAGCGGTTTATTTATTTTTATCACGGTTTATTGTAACACATCAATATCGCCGCCGCCCGAATTGTGGATCTATTTCAATAGCTCAATCTTCCACGAAGGAAAAGAAAATGTGTCGGCTACTTGGAATTCAACGAATTTAATTGAGAGTGACAAATCACCACGGGAGTTCCGAGCTAAGAACACGAGACGTTCGCAAACAATCAAGTTGAGTCATTGACTACTTGATGTTATGTATTTTTGAGATGAGAGTGTAGCGAGCATCCAGACCACTGATCTAAGCAAAAACCTGATCTGTGTAAAATGTCATGGCAACCGGAGCGCTGAGAATGCCACGCAGTGGGTAGTCGATCTGAAGAGCAAGTCAGGGTCTAGAGTCTCGTGACTCTACTTGATTGTTCGAGAACGTCACGTACTAAAAACTGCTTCAGAAAATCAATGCGACTTACCGTTGGAAACAGAGGAAATTCTGCAGATACTGCAGTTTGAAGTAGTTCCAGCTAGAGTAAGTATATTTTTTTCAGGCGAGGACTAGCATGCTAGTTATTATCACAATAATTTCCGCAGATATGAACAAGCCCTGTTTGAAACGGAAATGAATCGATAAATAATGACTTAGTCAGCGGCAGTTGTTGTGTTCTGGTCGTTATCGAATGAAATGAAGGATATGAATCATAAGACCAGAAACTGAATTTGAAAATATAAAAGTGTTTGATACAAACTAACGGATGCGGAAAGACTCTGGATACGATTACTTTCCTACTGGTTCGTTTGCAGTATAAATATTTTTGTTTAAAAATAATTAATCTAACCAATAATTACGTGCTTTTAGTGTCTTGCAAGACTCAGTCACATTTATTTTTAACAGCAGTTATTGAAGATATTGAAGATAAACTGTAGAAAAATAATAATTATTGGGCTGGAACTTCAAAATCCTCCACCCCGGCAGATGGGTGTGGCGATGGGTTGTCCACTTTTGGTGAAATTAAGGGGATGAGCTTTACTACGGGTCGTCGTAAAATTCCATCTGTTGTTCTCACGTTGACGACTCGAGTCTGTCCGTCTAGGCCTGGAAACAGTTCGGTCACTACTCCCTTACGCCACGCCGTTCTTCTCTCATTTGGGTCCACAATCAGCACTACATCTCCAACCTCAATGGCTCCCTTGGATTGCCATTGGTTTCTTAGTAGCAGCTGTGGTAGGTATTCGACTACCCATCTCCTCGAAAAATGGTCTACCAATTGCTGAGATATTCGCCACGCTTTCTTTAAACAAACATTTTCTGGGATCGCCGGTATGACTGGTTGCAACGTAGGCGCTCCAAACAAAAAACAATTAGGTGTCAATGGATCCTCATCCATAGGATCGGGAGATGTGTAAGTCAGTGGACGACTATTGATTATTCCTTCCACTTCAGCCATCACGGTTAGTAAAACTTCATCTGTCGGTGTTCTGTCTCGTAGAATATTCTCCAGGGCTCGTTTGACACTTCGAACTAGTCGCTCCCAGCTTCCACCCATATGAGGGGCAGCCGGCGGATTGAAAACCTATTCGATACCTTGAATCGCTAATGGGCCAGCAATTGCTCGTTGATCCCACTCTGCCATGGCAGCCTCTAGTTCACGTGCAGCTCCTCTTAGATTAGTTCCGTTATCAGATCGGATGAAAGCAGGATTTCCTCTCCTTGCTGCGAACCTTCTAATCGCCATGATAGTTCCACTGGCAGTCAAATCATGTGCGATCTCCAGATGAAGTGCTCTCACTGAAAGGCATGTAAATAAACACCCGTATCTTTTCTCCCGGCATCTACCTACTTTTATCCACATTGGTCCAAAATAATCTAACCCAGTGTTAGTAAATGGCTTTACATGGTGACCTAGTCGTTCAGGTGGTAACTCTCCCATTTCCACTTTCACTGGTTTACCTCTTTGATGCCTACAAACCACACAATCATTTATTACCTTGCGAACTGCGCTCCTACAATGTAAAATCCAATATTTTTGCCGTAACTCGTTTAAAACAGGTTTCTGACCCTGATGCGCCATCATTTCGTGATTATGTGCTATAAGAAGCGTTGTAAATGGGTGAGTTGGGCTTAACAAAATTGGATTTTTAGACTCTACACATACTCCTACCGCCTCAACTGTTCTTCCTTTTACGCAAAGTAAATTATTTTTTCTGTTATAGAAATAACAGAATAAAAATTAAAATATTTTTAGCACCCACTAAATGACCTTTTCGTAACACTCTAAGCTCCTCCGCAGAACAGTCCTCCTGTACTTTACGACACTACAACAGATTTGCTACTTCTAGTTCAGTGGGTTTAGGCACACCATTCCTTGGAGTTACTTTTCTGACAATATGGATGAATCGTAATACCCATGCCGTCGCTCCCACAGGGTCTTCCATTTGGAAAATCGAATAATATCGGGTAATACTGAAATTGTCTTTACCTCGATTACTCCATTAAACCTCCCAGATTGCCGAAGTTCTAAATTACTCCTTCCTGGCATGCTGTTGGGCATAACAGGCCAAGGGTTTCCTTCCTGTTGTAAAAATTGTGGTCCAGAATACCTTGATGACTTGAAGTCGGGACAACCCTTCCAACGTGTTGCGTAGTCAGCCGGGTTCTCCTCTGAAGGTACCCAGTGCCACTCGGTTGATGTTGATTTTTATCGTATCACCTGCAATCGATTGTCTATAAAGGGATTGAACGCCATACTATTGGTATCATTGATCCAATAAAAGACTATTTGCGAGTCAGCCCATAAAAAAGTGTCAGTGATTTCTATGGTCAATTCACGTATAACAAATTCTTTTAATTTCACAGCCAAAACCGCCACCTGGAGCTCTAATCTCGGGATTGAAATTTCCTTTACAGGGGTTACATTTGACCTGGCTGTAACAAATGATACTTCTGCTCCCACTCGTAAAAACCCGACTGCTCCGAACGCCTTTTCGCTCGCGTCCCCGAAAATATGGAGTTGTACCTCCTTCCCCTGTTCAATCAACGGCAAGTAAAGACGTGGTATAGTAAGAGTTGTTATTGAGTTCAGGTAACCTAACCATCTCTTCCAACGTTGTTGCACCTTGTCTGGAATCTTAGTATCCTACCCTAGCTTGCATTTCCACAGTTCCTGCATAAGGATACGGCCGTGGATAGTTACTGGGGTCCAAAAACCAAACGGATCGAAATTTCCCATCACGAATCTCAACACTTCTCTTTTGGTGGGCTCTTTGGGAACAGATTTTCTTAGTTTATCTACAACGGTGCTGAACTCAATCATATCAGTTTCAGTGTTCCAATGAAGTCCAAGTACCTTAGTGATTTGTCCAATGGTACCTGTACCATCGGATTGAAAGCGTTTTCTTAACGTCACAGAATTCGTTGCCCAATTACAGATTGAAAATCCACCTTTCTCGTGAATTTTGCTTACCTCATTGACTTTTGTGATCGCTTCCTCCTCTGTTGGCATACTATCTAATCGTCCATGTAGTGAAGGTTTTCTATGGCGTGGGCTGCTAGTGGGTATTTTGTTGCGTATTTCTGTGCATTCAACTTACGTATTCTTTGAGCGGCGTATGGAGAACAAATGGAACCAAACATCATAGATGTCATCACATAAACATCTGGAGGTTTTTCCGGTCCATACCTCGCCATAAATAGCGCTGCGCATCTTGATCTGCTTTTTTGATCTTTATTTGAGAGTACATCTCCTTGACGTCGGCCGTGACAGCTACGCTATATTTACGAAATTTGACCAACAATCCTGGTAATGACTCAAACATGTCTTCACCTATATAAAGGCAGTCATTTAAACAATATCCGTGTGATTTAGCTGAGGCATCGTGACACACTCGGAGTTTTTTAGGCTTATTAGGATTCACCACACCTAGAAGGGAGATACCATACCTTTTCACTCTCTCTCATGGCTTCTTCCAAACTCAGCTTACGAGCGTAGCCTTTGCTCACATACTCGTCCATTTTTTCATTAAACATTTTAGCTAACTCTGGGTCTCTATCTAACCTGTATTCAAGAGATTTAAGCCTTTTCATGGCCATTGACTTACTATCAGGCAACCTTCCAACGCCTGACTTCTACAACAAACTTGTCTCCCAGCGTCCGTTTCAGCTGCGTGGTGGTCCTGAAAATGCGATCTGCTTCCTCCTCATCGGCAGATCTAGCTTTGGATGTTGCACTATCAATCTCATCAGCTAAAAACTGTTGCTGAACCAAATCGTGAAGTGAAATTACCTCTTCCTTTAACTTAACGTCCTGCCAATGAAGTAGCTGCCTTTTTCGAGTATTGCTTATGCCTTCTACTGGGATATTACCATGCAGCACCCAACCTAGCCATGTAAATCTGATTACTGGTCCGTTCCATGGTCCAGAAAATTATTTTCATGTCTGTAACAACGGTCAGTTATCCTGCCCAATCAGCAATACTGGTCGAGCGTTTTCCAAAGACTCAACATTACCTTTTAAAACATGTGGCCATCGTTTTCCAAGCTCGTCCACACACAACGTGCGACAAGGCAAATTAAAATCCTGAATAGTTCTGGCCTTAAATATCTGGAAGCATTTAGCTCCTTCATAACTACCTGAAATCGAAAAATTTACCTCTTCAGAGTCCTTCTCAACGCGGTCTACATCACCCGTCCAAGATATGGTGAAAGATTGTTTAGGCCCACTCAAACCTATCTCCTTGGCTGCTGTTACGTCAATTATAGTTACTGTAGATCCATCGTCCAGTAGAGCATAGGTATTCAAAGTGCCAGAAGGACCTTGTATTTTTACAGGTACTATTTTTAAGAATGAACCCCACTCACCTTCGTTTATAGGAGGATTCACACAATCCTGAAGCTGTGATTGGATCGTATCAACTTCTGCCTGCACAAGGTTAAGATTTGCGTCTGACTTGGTTTCTGACTTACCTTTCTGTGGCTCTCCTGTGCGATGTAAAGTTTTCAATAGTTTTTGTACAAATTCCACCACTTGACAACCTGAAAAATATTGAGCGATTACTTGAACTATATCTGCGTCGAATGAGACCACCAGCAGCTCTGGAGGTTTGATGATTGATTTTTGGAGATTTTTCAACTATCGAAAAACATGTTGTCATGTGAAAATACAGAGGAAGAAACGTCTGCCAAGTAGTGTGAGCAGTGTAGCTTCCTAACACAATGTAACATGGACGTATAGAATTAGTTGAAGAACAAAGTCCGAGTCGAAATGATTGAATGCAAATGTAACAGTATCTAATTCATGTGTATACATGCTAGAATGCAAATTAGGGCTATGATTCGTGTTTGCATGTGCGGCAATTGTCTCAAGGTTAACCCACACAATAATTGAAAATTTAATCAAATCTATTCATTATTCTCGGAGTGTCATCCAATATTCGTTTTTCACATGCGCAATAGTTTCCTAATATTCAAGCGAACGCGAATAATACAAAGGGCATCGCCCTGGACCCAATATGCTCTCGAGTTTGAACGAAATCGGACCAGTAGATGAAAAGAAATCGAAAATATAAGAGATTAACGTTTGCGCATGCGCACTGACCACTATATATGCCACGGCAAAGAAATTTATAGGGGACCGTTCAGAATTAAACCCGCACAATCTTTAAAAATTTCATCAAAATCGGTCCTTTAGACTCGGAGTTTTGCTTGCGTCAATCGATAATAGTTACGCGCTCGCACAGTGGTTATTACTCGACCAATCGCGATATAATTTATAGGGCATTTTGCTAGAACAAATACCCAACTACCTACCAAGTTTGAACGAAATCGGACCAACAGATGATGAGAAATCGACGTTATTTTTGCATGCGCACAGGCTACTGTTGATTCGACGGCATTGAAAATTATTGGGGACCGTCTAAGAGCTAACTCTCACAATCCCTGAAGATTTGTTAGAATCGGACTAAAACATGGAATAGTCTTGGGCGTGACAAGGATTTACCACAGACAGACAGACAGTCAAACAGACACGGAACCAAAATTGATCAGCACGTTCTGAAACGCAAAAGACAAGTAGGTAGAAATTTTGATTTTGGAGGAAAACATTTTTTCGGCAACAATCACGAACACAAAAATTCCCTACCTTCGGTAGTGAGGAAGCAATAAGTTGTAAAAAAACTGACAAGAAATACGTTTTTCGAAAGTCAAAAAATCGCCAAATAATCAACTATCATACCTTTAGAGCTGTTGGTGGTCTCATTCGACGCATAAATGGTTCAGTTAATAGCTAAAAAAACATTTCAGGTCGCCAAGTGGTGTAATTTGTACAAAAACAATTAAAAAAACTGTTTAAAAAATAATCAAAAATCGGTGAAAACACACGTTCTTTGGCAGTTTTTAGGTCAAAGACACGTTAAGGAGACCCTTCATATGTGGTATCGGCGTGTTTAGTTTCAAATTCCCAACAAGAATAGCACCTTTTTAAGTTAACGAAAGTTATCCCGGAATTTAGAAAATTTTATCGACAAATCAGGTGCCGTACCTCACAAACTAGACGTCTAGGTAAAAATATGGGCTTCGGATTCGGATTCAGCACCCTCGAAAACCCCCAGGACCAGTACCAGTTTCTTGAGGGCACAACTTCGAATTTTAATTTTGTTGGGCAGTGTAGTCAATTATCACATCAATAATCAATAACTATATTCAAATTGGTAACAACGAATTTCGAGGAAACAAGTTTTCTCAAGTAAGAATGTTCATGAGACAAATATAATAATTATTATTTCGTATCATGATTCCCTATATAGTTATTTGGTAACTACCTATATGATGATACATATTATATTATTGGATGAATCACTTTTTAATTAGGCAAGAACAATCAATGTTATCACATAATAATGGTGTGTATTATTCCATAAATTGGTGGATTTCTGCAGAGAAAACAGTTTGTAAAATAAAAACCACTCTTCGTGGGGTGGGTGAGTGGGGGGGGGGGGGATTTCGTTTAACATTCGCTGAAGAAAAAATACGACATAGAATAGAAAAACGACATAGGTACGAAAGAAATACGTGATAAATCGTGAGCTTTCCAACGACAGGAGAACGATTTTTGTCCGATGAAAAGAGAACTTTCATTTCCCCAGAAACGGCTTGGTTGAACGTGAAAAATCATAAGAAAACTCGGCCCACGTTTTCAGATGATTATTGCTTACAACCAAATCGTTGCTACGGAATCGTATTTTAGGAATTTATAAGTGTACAAAATCGATCGTCAGCCGTTGGAAAGCTCTAGTTTACCTAACTGTATCATGATAACCACTGCGCATTGCGTGCCCAACAATCTGAGGCATAAGAGTGGTTGTCTGAATAACCGTCGACATACAGATGATCCTTCTCAGTTAATTTAGTAAACATGATTCCAACCATTATTAGCCTGGAAAGAAACTTGGAAGTTAAGATTTGATAGGGAGGTTCATGTTTGATAAATTTTCTCAAAGAAAAAAAAAGTGATGGGGGTGGGGGGGGGGGGGGGGGGGACATAAAATGTCTCAATGTCTTCCAGACTCGTATGCATTTTTTTTTTTTTTTTTTTTTTTGTAAACGACTAAGTTGCGTATTGCGCACTTGCTTCGTTTAAATATATATAAATTTTGAGGTTTTTTTCACAGTTGACGAACGAAGCAACTAATGTTTCAGAAGATTATTGCCTCCAACCGAATCGTTGCTCCGGAGCTGTATCTTAGGAATTTATAAGTGTACAAAAATCTTTCACCAGTCGTTGGAAAGCTCTCGATTTACCTAACTGTATCATGATAACCACTGCACAGTGCGTGCCCAACAATCTGATGCATGAGAGTGGTTGTCTGTATAACCGTTTACATACTGGTGGACCTTGTCTGTTAATTTTGTAAACATAGTTGCAACCACTAAAAGCCTGGAAAGAAACTTGGAAGTTGAATTTAGATAGGGAGGTTCATGTTTGATAAATTCTGTCAACGAGAAAAGGATGCATGGGGGGGGGGGGGGGGGGCATAAAACGTCACAATGTCTTGCAGACTCGTAAGCAAGATTTTTTTTTTTTTTTTTTTTTTTTTTTTTTTTCCTCCAACGATTTCACATTTTCCTTATGACAATCCTCCACGAGTTTCACAGTTTCTGGCAACTCCTTTCCTTCACTCCAATTTCGTTATTCGCGTTGGGATTTATAACGTGTGTGCTTTTATGATCGCCAATCCATTAAGTGCTTCCTTATCTCTCATGCATTCGTCTGGGATCCAGGATTGTTGTACGATCGGATTCCTACGTGAACTCCAAGGATAAGCAATGGTTGGTTGGTTATTTACGGTTGAGGTCGTCAACCGAAGGAGGTCTGGATTAGAACTCTTCAATTGCATTTTCTCAAAACTGGGAAAGAAATATTTACAAGCGAAAAAAAAAAAAACGGACATAACTGGAACTCATAGCTTTTGCCAAGAAATGCCCATTATATGCACTCATGCTAAAAACTGCGAATATATACAAATATATGCAAGATCAATTTTAATGTACAGCGAAAAAATTGCTTGAATATGGCATATTGGGCTCCTTACAGCTTTGGCATATAAGCCAAGCTCTACTTATTGTAAATTTGCATCCCTAAAAATTGTTTTCCCTAAAAAATTGTTCTGACACTACTTGTCACTATAATTTAACCTCACTGAACGCTTGCTTTGTGCCCTATTAAATACAACCCAGAGAAACGCTGAAATCTAATCTCTCGTGCTACATACCATTAGAACAGTAGGAAACACGACTGATAGTTTGTGACACGGCTAGGTGCTTTTCTAGGTACACGATTTCAGGTGTCAACTCGTCAACAAGTCCCTCAAATATAGTCACAAGGTGAGTAGTGAACGACGACAATCGTCAGTGAACGTCACGGCACGTGCACACACACCTCTTATACGTTTTGACACACTACCTACTAGTTTTTTTCACACCTTTGATAGATTTGATTTCCATTCATTACTTTCATTTCGTTCTCTAGACCTAGGTATGTGGATGTGCGTGGTGAGATTCAATTCCGACCCTTGCGGATCGAAACCATTAATTCGTAATTTGTTTAATTCTCTCCAATCATCATAATTGTCGTTCCATCACAAACTCGCGTTTTGCAAAACAATTTGTACATTAGATGAAATAAAACGGAATGGTAAGTAGCTACCTAATTTAAAAAAATATATAAGTTTGGTACCTGATGAACGGCCAGCCAGTACCTCAACCAAGTAAACAAGAGAGAATTCATCTCAAAAAATACTATCTGTGTACCCCTGCTCCGCTACGGAAGAGTTGTGGTATTTACATAGCACCTTGTGTTATGTAAGGTAGCTTCGTACCTTATAATTATTACCCAGCAGTTCCAAAGAATCGTAAACTTTCCCCTTACTGGGAAAAGTATTAGATCATGAATATGTCGATTCAAACTAGAAAGTTCCAATAATGGTTGAAATCATGTTTGCAAAATTAATTGAGAAAAATCACATTTACTTAAAGAATTATTTACACAACCACGCTCATTCCTCAAATTGTTGGCCACGCACTGCACAGTGGTTGACATAATAAGGTTACGTAAATCGATAGCTTTCCAACCAATAGAGAACGATTCTTGTGCGATGACAACAAACTATAGGAGTTACATTTCCCCAGAAACGCGTTGGTTGTAAGTGAAAATAATCAGAAAACGTTTTAATATTTTAGGTAAAGGAATGGGTAGCAGAATTACAAAACAACCCCCAACAATAAGAATATTTTCTTGTAAAAAAAAAAATTCATGTCAGACAGTGTTTTGAATTGAGTACCTACTAGTGTAACGTACAATAGTTTATTTACATTATTGAGTCCGAAAGCAACACACAATTGATAATAACAGTTAAAAACGACGTTTCCACTACTGTGACAGTCTTTGGATGGAACTCGACATCGCTTGTGAGGACTAAACCAACTTATACACAAACTTCAGCTACCTGATTACGATCAGATGGCTGGCTGATGGGAGCTGTCGGCATAAAATACTCTCGGTCTTCGCTTCTGGTTGGAAGCATCAGATGACAAAATCTCAAGCAGCAGCGAAAGGTGGTCAACAAAGTTTTTCGAAAGCTGCTTCCAAATACTGTGTATATAAATACATTCGAGGATGAGTTGAATATGGTGAAAAATTCTTGGAGCGTATATAATATAATCCAAACAACAATATGCTGTTCCTCAGAGATTTTCAGAATTTTCGTGATAGAATAAAACATGCCGACCGACGAGCAGACTAAAAACTCAACCACGACGTACACCAGCATCCTCGTCGTCTTGTTTTCTTCCATTTGGCTCGTCGACATCGCCATTCGTAGCTCCTCAGATTTCTTCAACTGGAAAAAATTTGAATATGAGTAGATAAACTGACTTGGGTGATTCGGGGGCTG
This sequence comes from Adelphocoris suturalis, assembly GCA_030762985.1. NCBI lineage: Eukaryota > Metazoa > Arthropoda > Insecta > Hemiptera > Miridae > Adelphocoris > Adelphocoris suturalis. The sequence goes on from CM061040.1 coordinate 157,393,957, forward strand.
CTTATAACTTCTAACTACTCAACCACTTGAATAGGGTTATTCAGCTAAGAGTTACAAACACGGGAATTCAAACCTTTAAGCCGCATTTGTAGTTGCTTAAGTAATACCATATACATGTATAGAGTATATAGTGACCATATATGTGCTACAAATAGTCCTAAGGTGCTGAATCAGTTGAATTTATCACAAAATAGTACAATTTACATTCTCCCCCCCCCCCTCAGGGGGTGTAGCATCAGTCAATTGGTATTCTTGTTACTGATGTCTAGCTGCGATCATTGACCAAAGCACAGAAGAAAAACGTTAGTTACTTACCTATGTAATCCTGGGGGTCAAGTATGAACTTATAATTCTGAAATGGAGTATCAACGTTACACGCTGATACATTGTGACATGGATATTATGCCTAATGTCATCGTAAATGTCATACTGTCTACCGGCGTGTTTCCAGCGTGAACAGTAAAGAATTTAGCTCATTCAGCTGATCAGGACGGAGTCCGTCATTTCATTCGTCTCCAGGTATCCCAGGGAGGCTCCATATTAAAACCTTATTCCAAATGTTGAGGCCGGCCTTAAAGCTCAGCGCCTTGATGACAAACTGAACGTTTGAAGGGATAGGTATTTGGCCTTGAGGCGGGGGAACGTCTGGATGCCTCCTTAAATTTTAACTTTCTAGGGTGAATAGGACAGAATTTATTTAGCTCACTCAGATGATCAGGCTGGAGCCCGTCATTTTATTCGTCTCTTGACCTTCCAACGAGAATCCCTTTTGAATATCAACGTTCTAGGGTGTATAGAAGAGAAAATGGCTCATTCAGCTGATCGGGATGGGATCCGGACTGTCATTATTCTCTATGTACAGCAGAGGGGCTCCCTAATAAATTCCAACTTTATAGGGTGAAAAGGAGAGAATTTGGTTCACTCCAAGCTTTCCAACAAGTGGTGAAGGATTGTTGTGGAGTGGAAACGATCAAATTACAACTCCCTAGCAGTGATTGGTTGTACAAGAAATGCCTTAGAGGTTCCTACATTTAACTTCATCTTCGACATTTTTCCTTGAACAAAAATCGTTCACCAATTGTTGGAAGGGTCTTGATTTATATGACACGTAATTAGATCTCACGTTGCTCGATTCCCCCTCTCCACATCTGTGAGGCCATTATATGCATCGCATGACGCAAATTTGGCTGATCCCCATTGTTGAGACATATCCATGTTAAATAGTAAGAGTAAGGGGAATTTGATAGCGCGATCATTTGAGGTAATTTGAAAGCTTTCCAACGAGAGGTGAACGGTTTTCTTGAGATGAAAACTAAAGGAGTTACATTGCCTAGCAACGTACCGGTTGTACGTGAAGTTTGCCTACGTGAGTTTGTTTGCCGTTGCATGTAGGTATAGCGTGAAGGAAAATTTGGCTGACCCTAAGTTGTAAGACATATCCATGTCATAATGATTTCTACGTTGGCTCAATTTTCAATTTCACGACTAAAACGTCACTTTTTACCTTACTGAGTTTAGCCAAATTACTCGATACAACTTTAATAGGTAATCTTGATTGGTAGGAGTTTGATTTTAGAGTTTTCCGGACATTCATTCTGAAGGAACGAAAAAAATGACAAAATAACTTTTGCGGGTGGTGAACGGCAGGAGTGTTCTGCAGCATAGCATCAAATAACAAGTTCAGCCGATGGAAAGGTACCTATACTATTCCAATGTGAGAGGGGAGTTGAAGGATTTAATAAAAGTATGCTAACATTGGTTGATTAAATTTATCTGATGTATCCAAATGAGCTCTTACCTCAAGAAAAATAAGTACGGTCAGTACGGAGATGCACGACAGTGGGAGAAGGTAATCGAGGAACAGAAGCAGCCAAGTGTCTTTTAGTTTTAAGATCGTCTGGAACTGCGGGGATTTGGCGAGATCAGTAGACACAATATAGTACTCGGTTTCTCCATTGTAACCCTCACTCGCTACTACCTTTCTGAAGAGTAATAGTGGAAGGTGATAGAGGATGGATACGATGAAGATGGCCAAAGTGTACTTGCGGGCCCTGCTGTGGGTGCAGATCTGTCGAATTTCGAATGGGTGACACACAGCGACGAAACGCTCGAACGAGATTGCCAGAGTCAGATATGTTGAGGCGACTGTAGCCACGCCAAGGACAGCAGGACCCCAGGCACGGAAAGCTGCATTGAAGAGATATCTCTTAGAGAAGTTGGGTGAGTAATAGCCTTCTGTGACGATGAAGGTACTGATTATGATCATCGAGTCAATGACTAGATCACAGACAGAAATTCCTACAAGATAGACTGACGCCGAGGACTTCATGCTCGGTCTCGTCCAAATCACCAAGGACACTACGTTCCCCAGCACTCCCACCAGCCCCAGCCCGGCAAGCGCATTGAGTATCATCAGCATTATGGGAAGTGATATCATGTTATCAATTTCTCTTTTTTCAGCTTCCAGAAGAAACTACGTTGTTGACAGATACTCCAAAATCCTGCAGTTGATTCACCTGGTATTCTCGTGTTAACAGATCAGCAACAAGCTTCTGACAAACGTTGGCAACCTGAAACAAAACAAAATTATCCTCAATTTAACAGATATATACAATAAAGAACCTGCATGATATTCCACTGTATCGTGAATTTTCTTCAAAATTATGGTAGATTGCCATATAAATCCTAGAAAATAACGTGTTCATAATCCGTTAGTTTCAAAGTAGGTAATATAAAACCATTCCGGAATTTGAACAGATTTTAAGGTTCCTATTACCTAGTTTCCCACTCAAAAAAGGAGTAACCTCCTTGATTTTCAGCAAATACGTTTTCGAAAATTCCAGGATAATTTTGTGCATACATTTTTTAATGTTCTAGTTTATAGTTAATAAACTTGATATAAAATAAAACTTGTAATAATAAATAAAAACTTGTAATATTCCCAGAAAAAATATAAATATAACAAATTACATCAGTTTTTCGAATTTCGAGTGATTTTTTATCACATTTTTTGAAATTTGACTAATTTATTGTGCTCAAAAAGTGCTATCCAACAAACTCATCCATTTTTTGGAACGTGTTTTTAGCGAATTTTTGGAAAAAATGAACTATTGCAATGGCTCGAAAAAATCAAAGATCAAAATTTTTGAAGAATTTGTTCATTGAAATCCGTGGTGAGGCATTCTGAAACGATTCCTAGAGTTTAAAGCTTTTTCATATATATATATATACATATATATATATATATATATATATATATATATATATATATATATATATATATGTGTGTGTGTGTGTGTGTGTGTGTGTGCGCGTGCGCGCGCGCGTGTGTTGTCTCTCTTTCTGCCAGCATCCCATCTTTTTGCCGCCAGCGCCTGCTTGCCCTTAGGGGCTCGAGCTGGGAGGTCGCCCGCACTGCTGCTGACCTGGACTTTGTCCGGCAGCAGTTGTTGTGGTGCGATCGAGCAACACCAACTGCTCCAAAACCCAGCTCATCTGCTGAGTTTGCTGCTGCACTGCATGAGTCAGTAGATGGTAAAGAACTCCGACAGTGCTCTGAATCCCCCATTTCTACCCAGTGGGTGGAATGGGCTTCAGAGGGCAATGGGGCCCGCAACTATCGCCCTTTTCACGCCATCCGGGTGGCTACGGTAGCCACCTTGGTGAGATGTTGGAGGAGTAGTCGTGGGACAGTAGACACCCTTTGCCGTGCCTGTCGGGGTAAAAATGAGAATCTTTATCATGTGGTGCAGCAGTGTCCTCGTACTCACGGTGGCCGCATTTTACGTCACGATGCGGTTGCCAAGCAGATAGCAGGTGCTTTGTCATCTAGCGGTTGGGATGTCGAAAGGGAGAGACTATACCACATGCCGAGTGACCGGGGCAAGAAGCCAGATATCGTTGCGATCAAGCCCGATGGGTCTGCTATAATCCTGGATGTCCAGGTTGTCAGTGGCAGCGTGAACATGGAGCAGACCTGGCGGGATAAGAAAAGTAAATATGACAGAAATGATCTGCGCCAAGCGATATCTGAGCTAAAAGGAGTGGCACCTAATAACATCAAGGTCATTGCCGCGACCGTGTCATGGCGCGGGGTGAGGTGCGGGAAAGCGCCACGGAGTTACTCGAGTTGGGCATCTCGGCAGGAGTACTCCGTGGTATCACCACCGGGTCCTTAGGGGTTCTTACTTGAACTGGTGGTCATTTTATAGGGGCACTTCCTCTCATCCCATTCTTCCTCCTCATCCTGCAACTTCCCTTATCCCTAGAGCCAGTGTCGGGTAAACCTGGGTGTCCTTTGTTTATTTTTCAATTTAATGGCGTGCCCCCTCCGTCATTGAGGGGAAGTTTAGGAAAAAAAAAGAAAGAAGAAAAAAAAAACGCGCGCGCGTGCGTGCGTGCGTGCGTGTGTGTGTGTGTGTGTGTGTGTGTGTGTGTGTGTGTGTGTGTGTGTGTGTGTGTGTGTGTGTGTGTGTGTGTGTGTGTGTGTGTGTGTGTGTGTGTGTGTGTGTGCGTGCGTGCGTGCGTGTGTGCGTGTGTGCGTACGTGAGGGGGGAGGCTTATGTCAATGGGTCTCCCGACCCTCATTAACCGTCTCCCTCGTTATGGAAAACGAAGGAATAGAGCCTCATAACCCCCGCCCACATATTGGCCAGCGGGGTTCTAGGGGAGGCGCTTGGAGGCGCCCCAGGCCGGGACGTCTGTCTTCCTCTCCCTCTTCTTCCTCCTCTTCTTCCTATCCTTCTTCCTCTTCCAAGTGCCTCTGGAGATGTCCATTAGTGTGCCCACTGTGAGAGAGCCTTCAGTTCCAATCCTGGCCTCAGTGCCCACGTCTGGCAGAAGCATCCTGTACAGGCCGAAGCTGCAATTGATACAGAGCGAGAGCAGCCCAGGTATGCTTCTGAGGATTTGCGGCGAATGGCAGCAGAGGAGGCAGAGGCTGTGCGTAATGGGGTGCGAAATATTAATGTATTCCTTCAAGCACGTTTTCCCATGCGCACGCTTTATGCCATCCAATCTCTTCGCCTGAGGCCCCACTATAAGCAGTTTGTCCAGGATGCAATCCTGGCAAATAGCAGTGGGGCCTCCCCCACATTTCCGACAGGCGTGGGACAACAGCCCACCATTCAGCAATCCTCCCCCGGCACCTCTGGTCTTCTCGGTGATTTGAAGACTGAAGTGTTGAGGCTCGGGGAGCAGGTAGGCCGTATTGATGGTTATGAGAGTGCCTACCTGCAGGAACTGGCGAGGCATGCTGTTGAGAGGCTTGGAAGACGAGGTCGCGGCCTATGTACAGAGGATCTTCCCACAGGTTGGGAATGCGACCGTGGCGGGGTATCAGGGGGGACATCCTCCTGTGTCGGTACCCCCTGGAGGTCGCAAAGCAGCTAAGCAAGCAAGGAGGTGGGAATGCCAGCGAGTCCAGAGGTTGTGGAGGAAGCATCCGGCTCTTGTTGCTACGGAGGTACTGGAGGGAGCTGGGGATGAACAAGTTTTGCCCCCACTCCAGGAGTTTGTGGAATTTTGGGAGCCACTTTTGAGTGCTCCCAGCCACAAACCTGGTGTGCCGGTGGTACCCCCAGCTTCCACCAGGGATTCCTTACGTGGCACTATGTGCACACCGATTCTTCATGACGAGGCACATAAGTGCCGTGTCAAAAAATCCACATCTGCTGGACCCCCAAAGGCCCCCAAAAGCGTTGACCCGCCCCCGTACCATCTTCATCCCAAAGAAAGGAGGAAGTGGTTCGGAGGTTACCGTCCGATTTCAATATCATCGGTAGTTTTCCGCCACATTCAAAAGATTCTGGCATCTCGCTTTCATGTGGCTGGTGTCATAGGTGACGTCCAGAGAGCATTTTGGCCAGCGAATGGCACAGTGGAGAACCTAACGGTTCTCCAAACTGTCATTTGGCTGGCCCTCATCAAGAAACGGCAGCTCCATCTTGCCGCTCTGGACGTCGCTAAGGCCTTTGACACAATTAGCCACTTTGCCGTGACCGATTGTCTTCGTGGTGTCGGGGCTTCTGTTTGTCTGATTGAGTATGTTGCCTGTCTGTACCACGAAGGCGTGACGGTCCTCGAGGCAGGAGGCGAGATGTCGAGGGATGTTGTCATTGGGCACGGAGTACACCAGGGAGATCCTCTATCGCCACTCCTCTTCACCCTGGTCGTGGATACAGCCTTGGGTAAGCTGCCAGATGAAGTAGGGTTTGATTTCGCCCCAGGGATGCGAGTAGGTGCATTGGCTTTTGCTGATGATGTCATCCTACTCGCAGAAAACTGTGCGGGCTTGCAGATATCCGTCAACGCATTTGCTGAGTAGCTAGCCAGGTGTCGTTTGGTGGTCAACCCAGCTAAGTGTGGGTCGGTCTCCTTGGTCTCGTTGGGTCGCCAGCATAAGGTGAAGGTAGTGGATGAGGAGTGTTTTGTCTTAAGACAAACCTCCATCCCTGCCCGATCCTAGCTGGAGGTCTGGTGGTGCCTTGGAGTCGACTTCATCCTTGCCGCAAGCTGTGTCACCAAGGCTCCACTCCACAGCAGAAGCTCCGCCTTCGCAAGTACTTACTGCCAGAGCTAACCTATGGGCTAGTCTTTGGCAGGCTTACTGCGGGGAAGCTGCTTCAGTTAGACCGCGAAGTACGCTCTGCTGTGAGCTCTTGGCTAGGCTTTCCACCTGGTGTCCCAAGTGCCTATATTCACGCACCGGTTAAGGCCGTTGGGCTCGGCATTGTCTCTCTCTCATCTGCTATCCCATCTTTACGCCACCAGCGCCAGCTTGCCGTAAGGGGCTCTAGCTGGGAGGTCGCCCGCACTGCTGCTGACCTTGATTTTGTCAGGCAGCAGTTGTTGTGGTGCGATTGAGCAACTCCACCTGCTCCAAAACGGAGCTCATCTGCTGAGTTTGCTGCTGCTCTGCATGATTAGTGGATGTTAAAGAACTCCGACAGTGCTCTGAATCCCCCATTTTCTCCCAGTGGGTTGAATTGGCTCCAGAGGGCATATGGGGCTCGAGACTACCGACATTTTTGAACCGTCCGCGTGGCTACGTTAGCCACTGCGGTGAGGTGTTCTAGTGGTAGTCGTGGGACAGTAGACACCCTCTGCCGTGCCTGTCAGGGTAAAAATGGGAACCTGTATCATGTGGTGCAGTAGTGTCCACGGACTCATGGTGGCCGCATTCTGCGTCAGGCTGCGGTTGCCAAGCAGATAGCAGGTGCTCTGTCATCCAGTGGCTGGGATGTGGAGAGAGAGAGAGACTGTACCATATGCCGAGCGACCGTTGCAAGAAGCCAGATATCGTTGCCATCAAGACCAATGGGTCCGCCAAAATCCTGGATGTCCAAGTTGTAAGTGGCAGCATGGACATGGAGCAGACCTGGTGGGCTAAAATAAGTAAATATGATAGGAACGACCTGCGGCAAGCGATATCTGAGCTAAAAGCTAATAACGTCAAGGTTATGGCTGCGACCGTGTCAAGGCGCGGGGTGTGGAGATGGAGTTACTCGAGTTGGGCATCTCGGAGGGAGTGCTCCGTGGTATCACCACCCGCGTCCTGAGGGGTTCTTCCTTAAACTGGTGGTCATTTTACAGGGGAACTTCCTTTCATCACATTCTCCCTCCTCCATCTTCCTCAAGTTCCCTAATCCCAAGGGCCGGCGTCGTCGGATAAACCTGGGTGTCCTCCCTACTTTTTAATTTAGTTTTTTTTTCCTTAATGTCGTGATCCCTCCGTCTTTGAGGGGAGTTTTCTAGGAAAAAAAAAAAAGTGTGTGTGTGTGTGTGTTTGTGTGTGTGTGTGTGTGTGTGTGTGTGTGTGTGTGTGTGTGTGTGTGTGTGTGTGTGTGTGTGTGTGTGTGTGTGTGTGTGTGTGTGTGTGTGTGTGTGTGTGTGTGTGTGTGTGTGTGTGTGTGTGTGTGTGTGTGTGTGTGTGTTGTGTGTGTGTGTGTGTGTGGTGTGTGTGTGTGTGTGTGTGTGTGTGTTGTGTGTGTGTGTGTGTGTGTTGTGTGTGTGTGAGCGTGTGCGACGAATTTTGTCGACGCTACCCAAGTCACCATTCACAACCGATATCCATGATTCTTATTCGGTTCGACTCCAATTTTAATCTAGATGTGCAACAAACCTTGGGAATTTCGGTTCGCTGTCGAGGTGGAGGGGATAATAACCGATTCTTTCAACCGCTGCTGCCCAAACTACTAATCTCGACAGATGTTCGTGATTCTTTTTTGTTCAACTCTGAATTTGGACTCGTTTTGGTTCGCATATCAGGCGTTGCAAATTTCATTATGGAAGGGGATGAATCAGGAGGAATAAATCATGATGTTTTATTCAATCTCGTCAGTTTCGGAAGGAATATAAGAAGTTCCAAATTGCATTATGGAAGGAGGTGAATGGACAGGGTACTAGTTATAAAACGTGATGTTTGAACTATTCTCGACAGATTTTCGTGATAATTTGTTTGTTCAATTATGAATTTGGTAGAGTTTTGGAAAATATGTCAGGAGTTTCAAATTACATGCTGGATAATTTATTTTGGAAATTTCCTTTCGGTGGAGGGGCTAATAGAAGGAAGGGCAATTCCAAGAAGTCATGATACTTTGGTTTTTTCTCTTATTTTAACTCTCAGCAAAATTATGTACAATCCATTCATTGGGACGTCCCAAAATGCATGCATTACTCACCAATATGTTTTATCTTGATCCTAAGGAGACTTATCGTCTGGAAAGACACATACATACCTATCACCTATATACGGAGGGTGTAAAATTTGATGGACCAGCTATTCATTTTTTTATTATTGAAGATATTTATTAAAAAACTGCACGAGTCACAGTGGCGCTACGACTGCTAACTCGTGTTTTTCAAATGGGACTTCGCAGAGAAGTGCGAAGTGGAAATTTTGAAATTTCTCCAGAATTTTATTTTTACTTACTTCTTCCGTTTTCCTTCTCCGAATTACATAGGTACTTATTTTGAGAGGCACTCCTACGGAAAAACTTTTTGAAAATCGCTGCCCTCCAACGATATAGTCAGTTTTACTTACACTCTGCAGAAAATTATGCAAGTAATGTAAAGAAAGAAGTGGTTTCTTTAATGAAATCCAGGTTTTCTGGAAAAATTACCCTCTGTGAAAAGGTTAGTTTGGGGCCGGTCTCCACGTTTTTTCTTTTGCTTTTTTATCACGCAAAATCTAATGGAGACGCTTGCAAATCTCTCCAACTCCGTTATAATCGAATTTTACAGTTTCTCCCAGAAATTTCAGTTTATTTATTAAACTCATTTACATGGGCTTTTTATGGGTACTCTAGGGGGACTCTAAACCCTGACCAACAACTAATGAAACTAATCTAAAGTTTCACGCAGGATTGACTACTTGATGTTATATGTTTGAGATGCGAGTGTAGCGAGCATCCAGACTACTGATCTATGCAAAAACCTGATCTGTGTAAAATCTCATGGCAACCAGAGCGCTAAGAATGCCACGCAGTGGGTAGTCGAACTGAAGAGCAAGTCAGGGTCTAGAGTCTCGTGACTCTACTTGATTGTTCGAGAACGTCACTTGCTAAAAACTACTTCAGAATATCAACGCAACTTACCCTTGGAAACAGAGGAACGTCTGAAGATACTGCCGTGTGAAGTAGTTTCAACTAGAGTAAGTATATTTTTTCCAGGCGAGTACTATTAGGTATACTAGCTATTATCACAATTATTTCCGCAGATATCTGATGAATAAGCCCTGATAGGAACGGAGATGAATCGATAATGACTTAGTCAGCGGTAGCCAGCTCAGTTGTTGTGTTCTGTTTGTTATCGAATGAAATGAAGGATATGAATCATAAGACCAGAAATTTAATCTGAAAATATAAAAGTGCTCAGCCATGCTGCATTGCTAATACAGCGAATTTTCGAAGAACAGTAACTGAGGGGATGCCGTACAGTGGTCCAGATCTCCTGAAAATGTTTTCGAAACTCCTGGCCACTTTAGTTGTATCACTTTTGCTTCCAAAATGAGTAGGAGGAGTGTTTTTGAATGCGTAGATTCCATAAACCATGTTCTTATTCTCTTTTGAAACTCAGAAATGGTCAAAACGTGACAAAATTCGGCTTTTTCGTTGATTACCTAAACTTTTCATATCAGACCCGAATGTACAATTGGTTATCTCAGCGATTTCATAAAAATTAACAAATTGCTGAAGTTGAATCGAAATTATTGGAAAAATGGATAACAACGACCAAATTTAGTTATTTGAATAATATTGATCGGAAAAATCAAAGAAAAAAATGAAACACCAGGGGACAAATAATACCTACTATTAAAAGTATCTAATTAATTTCATTAATAACATCTTATTTCACTTAATATTCAAGATTAATGCCCCCCCCCCCCCCTCCAAAAAAAAATCAAAGTCGTGCCCTTAAGAAACTGATACAGGTCCTAGGGGTTTTCGATGGTGCTGAATCCGAATCCGAAGCCCATTTTTCACCTAGACGTCTAGTTTGTGAGGTACGGCACCTGCATTGTTCAAAAAATCTCTTAAATTCCAGGATAATTTTATTTAATAAATAGGTGATATTCGTGTTGGAACTTCAACGCTGAACACGCCTATACGATGATGGATCTGAATTGCCTATGATGGATCTGAAGTGTCTTTGGCCTAAAAACTGGCCAAAAACGTGGTTTTTCACAGATTTTTGACGATTTGTTTAAAACTTGTCAATAGTTTTTGTACAAATTCCACCACTTGGCAACCTGAAAAAATTGAGCGATTACTTTAACTACATCTGCGTCGAATGAGACCACCACCAGCTCTGGAGGTGTGATAATTGATTTTTGGAGATTTTTCAACTATCGAAAAACGTGTTTTCTGTGAATATACAGAGAAAGAAACGTCTGCCAAGTAGTGTGGGCAGTATAGCTTCCTCACACATTGTAACATGGACGTATAAAAATAGTTGAAGAACAAAGTCCGAGTCGAAATGATTGAATGAAAAATGTAACAGTATCTAATTAATGTGTATACATGCTAGAATGCAAATTAGGGCTATAATTCGTGTTTGCATGTTCGGCAATTGTCAAAAGGTTAACCCACACAATAATTGAAAATTTAATCAAAATCGATCCATTATTCTTGGAGTGTCATCCAATATTGGGTTTGCGCATTTGCAATAGTTTCCTATTATTGAAGCAAACGCCTAAAATACCAAGGTCATCGCCCTGGACACAACATCCTCTCGAGTTGAACGAAATCGGACCAGTAGATTATAAGAAATTGACGTTATAAGAAATTAACGTTTGCTCATGCGGACTGACTACTATTATTCAAACGGCAATGAAATTCATAAGAGACCGTCTAGGAGCTAAATCGCACGATACCGGAAAATTTCATAAAAATCGGTCCTAAAAAAAATTTTTTTAAAAGAGTCGGAGTTTTGCTTGCGTATAGCGATATTAGTTTCGCGCTTGCGCAGTGGTTATTACTCGACCAATCGCGATATAATTTATAGGGCATTTTGCTAGAACATATATGTACCCAACTGCTTACCATGTTTGAACAAAATCGGACCAGCAGATGATGAGAAAACGACTTCATTTGCGCATGCGCTCAGGTTACTGTTGATTTGACGGCATTGAAAATTATAGGGGACCGTCTAAGAGCTAACCCTCACAATCCCTGAAAATTTCTTCAGAATCGGACTAAAACATGGTATAGTCATGAGCGTGACAAGGATTTACAACAGACAGACAGACAGCCAAACAGACACGGAACCAAAACTGATCAGTACGTTCTGAAACGCAAAAAACAAGTAGGTAGAAATTTTGATTTTATGAGAGAACATTTTTTCGGCATCAATCACGAACACAAAGCTCCGGTACCTAGTGAGGAAGCAATAAGTTGTCAAAAAACTGACAAAAAACACGTTTTTCGAAAGTCGAAAAATCGCCAAAAATCAATTATTACACCTCCAGAGCTGTTATTGGTCTCATTCGACGCATAAATGGTTCAATTATTAGCTAAAAAAACATTTTAGGTCGCCAAGTGGTGTAATTTGTACAAAAACAATCAAAAAACTGTTTAAAAAAATCGTCAAAAATTGGTGAAAACCCACGTTCTTTGGCAGTTTTTAGGTCAAAGACACGTTAAGGAGACCCTTCATATGTGGTATCGGCGTGTTTAGCATTAAATTTACAACAAGAATAGCACCTTTTTAATTTAATAAAAGTTATCCTGCACCCTCGAAAACCCCCAGGACCAGTTGCAGTTTCTTAAGGGCACAACTTCGAATTTTTTTTGTTGGGCAGTGTAATCAATTATCACATCAATAATGAATAAGTATATTCAAATTCGTAACAACGAATTTCGAGGAAACAAGTGTTCTAAAGTAAGAATTTTCATGAGACAAATATAATAATAATTATTATTTCTTATCATGATATATTATTGGATGAATCACTTTTTAATTAGGCAAGAACAATCAATGTTATCACATAGTAATAGTGTGCATTGTTCCACAAATTGGTGGATTTCAGCAGAGAAAACAGTTTGCAAAATACAAACCACTCTTCTTGGGGTGGGTGAGTGGGGGTAGGGGATTTCGTTTAACATTCGCTGAAGAAGAAATACATCATAGAATAGAAGAACGACATAGGTACGAAAGAAATACGTGATAAATCAAGAGCTTTCCAATGACAGGAGAACGATTTTTGTCCCATGAAAAGTAAAGAACTTTCATTTCCCCAGCAACGGCTTGGTTGTACGTGGAAAATCATAAGAAAACTCGGCCCTGCGGGCCGTAGGCCCACGTTTTCAGATGATTATTGCTTACAACCAATTCGTTGCTACGGGAATCTATCTTAGCATTTATCGAAAGCAAAAATCGATCGCCAGCCGTTGGAAAATTCTCGATTTACCTAACTGTATCATTATAAAGACTGCGCGTGCGTGCCCAGCAATCTGAGTCATGAGAGCGGTTGTCTGAATAACCGTTTACATACAGGAGATCCTTCTCAGTTTATTTTGTAAACATGATTGCAACCACTATTAGACTAGAAAGAATCTTGGAAGTTGAAATTTGATAGGGAGACTCATGTTTGATGAATTCTATCAATGAAAAAAAAAAAAAAAAGAAAAAAAAAGATGCCAGGTGGGGGGGGGGGGACATAAAATGTCTCAATGTCTTGCAGATTCGTATGCTGAAATTTTTTTGTAAATGACAAAGTTGCATATTGCGCACTTGCTTCGTTTAAATTTATATAAATTATGAGGGTTTTTTCACAGTTGACGAACGAAGAAACTAATGTTTCAGATGATTATTGCCTACAACTAAATCGTTGCTACGGATATCTTGGACATTTGATGTCCTACAAAAATCGTTCACCAGTCGTTGGAAAGCTCTCGATTTACCTAACTGTATCATGATAACCACTGCGCACTGCGTGTTCAACAATCTGAGGCGTGAGAGTGGTTGTCTGAATAACCGTTTATATACTGGTGGACCTTGTCAGTTAAGTTTGTAAACATAGTTGCAACCACTAATAGCTTGGAATGAAACTTGGAAGTTGAAATTAGATAGGGGGACTCATGTTTGATAAATTCTGTCAACGAGAAAAGGATGCATGGGTGGGGGGGGGGGGGGGGGGGGATAAAATGTCACAATGTCTTGCAGAGTCGTAAGTAAGATTTTTTTTTTTTTTTCCTTTTCCTCCAACGGTTTCACTTCGTGAGTTGATCAACACAATAACATCCTTGTTTCCAGCATTCTGATAGCATTGTAGCCAGTGAGAGAAATAAACTCACTGAGTGGCAAAAACGACGTGATGAACAAATTGCTCGCATCACGGCGGAATTTGATCAACTTAAAATAAATAAGTACAGCATGATAATGAAGACGATTTCATCGCTGTACAACCGGGAAAAAGAAAAAGACAAGGAAAAATTCCGATTGAAAAAAGTGTCAAAATTCCAAGTAAAGCAGGTCAAAATAACCCCCTGACGTCAATAGCTGGGCTAATAAAAAGCCACCGCCTCTCTATGTATCAGATGCAAGAGATGTTAATAAAGTAACTGATCTTGCTCAACAAAATCAGATTAAACCAAGTGTTATGATTATAAATCACAAAAAAACAAAAATTAATGTTGACACCTCTGGCGAATTTCGGAAGCTCTCTTCATTGCCACTAATATTCAACATTATACCTACGAAAATAAGCAGGATAGAAACATTAGAGTAATGATCAAAGGTATTCCACCAGAAATGAGTGAACAAGACGTAAAAGCATCCCATGAATGCACTCTAGAAATACCTACACAATGTCCGTGTAACCAGAAAACTAGATAAAAAAACTAAAGAAAAATTGAGTATTTGTCTTGTTGAATTCCCACAAAATACAGACATTAGGTAACAAAATCTATAATCTCACCGAACTCGATCAACTTTATAAGATTAGAGTTGAAACGGTCAGATCATCAAAACTGATTGTGCAATGTAAAAATTGCCAACAATTTGGACATACCTAGAATTTCTGTCGCAAAGAACCTAAGTGTGTAAAGTGCGGGAAAAATCATAAAACTAAGACATGCACCAAACCAAACAATCCGAAATTCCCTCCTCATTGCGCAAACTGCCTTTCGGAAAATGTAAAGCCAAGTGACGCTTAGCATACTTCTAACTGAAGTGGTACCAAGAGCACAAGAAACATACGAAAAAGCTATTGGTGTTCCCAATCCTACTTCAGTAAAAGAAAAGAAGTCTACCTTTAAGGTGAAAACATCTATCTTGAACAATTACAGAGCTCCGATTGACTTTGCAGACCCGAACTTGAGATCATTCGCCATTGTAGCTCGAAACGCTCGGGAAAACCTAAATCAGATTCAAACCCCAGCTCCGCAGGGAGAAATCACCATCTTGTCGATTTTGACCGAAATCAAAAATATGAACAAACGCCTCATGGCACTTGAAGGAAAATTAGGCTTAAACCATCAAAGAAAACCGCAATGAAAAATGCAATACGTATTATGAGTTGAAATGCCAATGGATTGAATCAGCGATCAAAGGAATTAGAGATAGCCTTGAATATTAACAATATTGACATCTGCCTGATTTCTGAAACACATTTCACGAAGGAAACATTTTTTAGAATGAAAGGATACAAATGCTATCACGCCACGCACCCAAGTACTCAGGGAAGAGGCGGTAGCGCAGTACTTGTAAAATAAAATATCTACCATCATCGACAAAAATCGAGATTGAAAAGTTTCAGATCAGTGGAATCAAAATCAAGACGCAAATGAATTCATTGGAAGTGGCCAGCATTTACAGCCCGCCAAAGTACAACTTCAGCCAAGAAGACTACGAAGACATCTTTAACCAACTTGAAAAGCGCTTCATCATAGGAGGCGATTTCAATGCAAAACACACCAGATGGGGATCACGCCTTTGCAACACCAAAGGATACGCTTTGAACAGAGCAATGTATGAGCTCAATTGCGAGACTCATTCAACAGGGAAGCCGACCTATTGGCCCACTGATCCAAACAAAATACCTGATCTGATAGATTTTTTCATAACACGAAACCTCTCAGAGAACTATTTGCTGATAGAAGACAACTACGATCTCAGCTCCGATCATTCACCAATTATTATTACGTTGAGTGAACATATTCAAAAGGCACATAACCCAGCTCTCGTCAATAATAAAACGAACTGGGCAAGCTTCAAAGCAGATCTTAGCTCAAATATCAATCTCTCTATTCCCATTAAGACGAGAGAGGAAATAGACTATGAACTTGAACTTCTTACCTGTTCTATTCAGGATGCAGCAAAAAAGAACACAACAACGATTAAAAGAAAAATTAAAGGTATCAACTACCCGCGTGAAATAGTTGTTGCAGTGGAAGATAAACGAAAAGCTAGAAAGCGATGGCAGGCTTCGCGGGATCCTGACCTAAAAGCTAAGTGGTATAAAGCTGCAGCAGAACTCAGAGAAATTAAGCAAGAAATCGACAATGAACATACCCGAGCATACCTTAGCGAGTTGACCAGTGATCATCTCACTGATTACTCACTCTGGAAGGCAACTAAACACAACAATAGACCAGTTGTCCACACACCATCAATACGTAAACCTGATGGAGAATGGGCAAGGGATAATCAGACGAAAGCTGATGTGATTGCTGAGCACTTAGCGAATATATTCACACCTAATCTTGCTTCAGCAAATGAGGAACCACTGTACAATTTTCCAGAACAGGAACCACTGATCAATATACCACCTGTAAACTTCAAAGAAGTTGCTAAAATGATCAAGCAGGAAATTAATCCAAAGAAGATGCCTGCATTTAACCTTATAAATGGGCAGATAATGAAGAATCTTCCTAGAAAAGCTATCGTAAAAATAACGCAAATCAACAATGCAGCTATCTCACATCGCCATGTCCCACAACTGTGGAAAATTGCCGAGGTAATTATGATCCTAAAACCTGGAAAACCAACTGATCAGCTAACATCTTACACACCCATTTCATTACTGCCTGTGATGTCGAAACTTTTTGAAAAACTCATCAATAAACGACTGCTGAAGCTCATTGAGGAGCGTAAGCTGATCCCAAATCATCAGTTTGGCTTTCGACAGCAGCACTCCAACATTGACCAGATACACCGAATAGTCAACATCATCAAAGAAGCGCTGGAACAAAAGAAGGTATGCTAAGCCTTCTTTCTGGACGTGTCTCAAGCATTCGACAAAGTCTGGCACAAAGGCCTGAATTACAAACTGAAGAAGATGCTACCATATCAGTATGTTGAGCTGCCCTAATCCTACTTATCTGACCGGTACTTTCGCATCAAACAGGACAATGCGTACTCAAAGCCAATGAAAATAAATGCTGGTGTGCTGCAAGGAAGTGTATTGGGCCCACTCCTGTACCTTCTGTACATCAGCGATTTACGAGAAGTTGAACATAACACCACAGCAACATTTGCAGGCGACACTGCTGTCCTGGCAGTTGGTGACAGCAATAACGAATCAATATCAAAACTCAATAAGTCCATCTCCAAAATCAGTCTTTGGACAACAAAATGGAGGATCAAACTGAATGAGGCCAAGTCGGTGCACGTTGATTTTACCAACCGGAAGATTAACTACATCCCTGCTTTCCTCAACAACGTGGCAATTCCCTACGCGAATGAAGCCAAATACCTGGGCATGACGCTAGACGCCAAGCTCAGGTGGAAGGAACATGTCAAAAAGAAGAGGACAGAGCTCGCATTAAAACTTAGAAGGATGTATTGGCTAATCGGCCGACGATCCACCATGACCATTGGTAACAAGCTGCTTCTTTACAATCAAGTACTCAAGCCAGTTTGGATGTATGGAGCGCAGTTGTGGGACTGCACAGCTCCAGCCAATAGACAGATCATCCAACGTTTCCAGAATTCTATACTACGATGTATCACTGATGCGCCGCGGTACTTCCGAAATGAGGCACTCCACCGTGAACTTCAAGTTGACAGTGTGGATGAGGTGATCAAAAAGCGAGCAACGGCTCATCTTGCCAGACTAAAAGATCATGTGAATAAGGAAGCTGTAAAACGTCACAATGTCTTGCAGACTCGTATGCAAGATTTTTTTTTCCTCCAACGGTTTCACATTTTCCTTCTGAAAATCCTCCACGAGTTACACAGTTTCTGGAAACTCCTTTCCTTCACTCTACTTTCGTTATTCGCGTTGGGATTTATAACGTGTGTGCTTTTATGATCGCCAAACCATTAAGTGTATGCTTATTTCTCATGCATTCATCTGGGAGTCAGGATTGTTGTACGATCGGATTCCTACGTGAACTCCAAGGATAAGCAATGTTTGGTTGGTCATTTACGGTTGAGGTCGTCAACCGATGGAAGTCAGGAATTGAACTCTTCAATTGCATTTTCGCAAAACTGGAAAAGAAATATTTACTAGCGAAAAAAAAAAACGGACATAACTGGAACTCATAGCTTTTGCCAATAAATGCCCATTATATGCACTAATGCCAAAAACTGCGAATATATGCAAATATATGCACGATCGATTTGAATGTAGAGCGAAAAAATTGCTTGAATATGGCACATATGGACTCCTTACAGCTTGGGCATATCAGACAAGCTCTACTTAATATAAATTTGCATCCCTAAAAATTGTTTTCAAGGTTTTATGACTGAAACGACTCTGGACATCGGAAATAAAGGTAATATATTTGTGACGGGTTCTAGGCGATGCTTCGCGATGGGTAGCCGAAAAACCACGATTTCTTGGCACTTTTTAGCGTAGAATATGTATTTACGGAGACCTATTTGCCAAAAACGTCGTTGGGGAAATCCGAGTTCATGATGGAGGAGTAAGTCTAGAGGATCGTAATACAGCATATAACCACCCGTGGAACTAGTTGGTCAGTTCGCGCCCATCCGTATGGAAATCGTTGCAGGAATTTTTATCTTTTTGAAGCAAACACAACGACACATAACATTTGTATAATGCTGTATCGTATTACATATAACATGTATTGTATTGTAATAGTTGTATATTTGTATGTAACATTTGTACGGACGTGTTTGTTAGCCACTCCGTGATTATATGAATGAACAGCATCAATTGTACGGCTCATAAAGTTTCATTTTAACACTTCCTGCGAGAAATCGTGATAAAACTTTTACAGTCCGGGAGCCCACCTCCTTTTTCCTACCCCATCTTAGGGAAAAGGTTTGACCCTCTATAATCGAAGGTATCCATCCCTTGGGCAAGAAAACCCTTTTCTGACAACCAACCCTCAGGCGTAAGAAATTTTTAAATTTAGAAAATTTGGACGAAAATTACCTCATAAGAGGGACGCGTGAATAGATGTCAACCTTTCACATTTTTGCTCCTGAACTTAAAACTACCTAGTGACACAGGATCAGAAGGGGCAATCAGAAATCAGACACCAATTTAAAATTCAAAATTTGACTGAAATTTACCTCATACGAGGGATGAAAAAATCCAACGACGTTCAACTCATCTGGGTAATATAAGTTGATATTCGCTTCGTCAGACAAATGTCAAAGGGTATAACCAAACCAGACTCCCAAGTTTTAAATTTTGAAGGAAAAAAAATCACCATATATAAGAGGAACGCATGAATCTGACGTCAATCGTTCAGATTTTTCCTGCTAAATTTGGAACTACCTTGTGAGACAAGATCAGAAGAAGCGAACGAAAATAGACAGCAATTTAAAATTCAAAATCGACCGAAGTTTGTAACATAGAAGGGATGAACAAATCCTACGCCATTTCACTCTTCAGTATCACAATATAATATTAACTACGCCAGACTAAATTTCAAAGGGAATAACCAAACCAGACTGCCAAATTCGATGGCCAATTTTGCGGCCATTACCAATCTGCTCGGAATCACGAACACATACAGAGCCTCTGTTGCCATCCTGAATTTTGTGAATAAGTGGTGAGAAAAGCTGGTAGATAGAATGAAAAAATCTATTGGAGAAATTTGAAATTTTGATCCGTACTTAATCGAAATGTTTCCGTCATGCAACTACCCGTAGAAAAACCTGGACAAAGTCGTATTTCCCTAAACCAATACTCGAAACTCGTGAAGGTAATGAACTGCTCAAACTTCTGGAGTTATACGAAGAAAAAAAAGATGGATTTGAACGAAGAAATTTGAAATTTTTATCCGTAATGGAAATTTATCCGTCATGAAACTACCCATAGAAAAACCTGCATAAAGACGAATTTCTCCAAATCATTACTCAAAACTCGTAAAGGTAATGAACTACTCGAACTTCTGGAGTGATACGAATGTCCGTAGATTTGGAGTTAATGACAATGACGGGAGGCAGTGGTAGCTTCACCAAAATTGGCAGCAATGAGCAAAAGAATTTTTTATGGTGGTCTGAAGCAAGGATGTTGAATTAGAACAATCAGCCCCTCATTTCATGGGAACGTTTGAGTATAAATAACATCCTTTTTAAATACCTAATATCCTGTTCCCTCAAAGATCGGAACAGCAATCACTAGTCCTAAACATCACAAAGAGTTTAGCCCAATAATCTAGGCGAGCTCCTTCGAAAAATGGTATAGAAGACAACTCGTATGTGGTTTTAGAACGAGTGTTTCTGCTACTGATTTCTCATTAACATCGCCTCCAAGTATTTTATCGTTCATTTTTCCAATTTAATGATGAGTCAACATTTTATTTTGCTCTGTCTTCAATCCTGAGAATAGATATTAACCAAAATTGTCCACGTGAGTTTATTCGAACGTTTCTAAGCCAAATTTAATATGCATTTTCCCCAACTGTAAACAATGAATTCTTCTTGAAACTTTTCACCCTTCCAACAGTATAATCGCCGAAATTGACGTAGAAAACAATATTAGGGAGCAGAAAAACATCCAAAGTTATTGAAACTCACAAAGCGTAGTGAAAAAACCACTAATCAATAATACAAATAATATTATTTTAAATCAAGTCATTACCATTCACTTTCAGGATTTGCAATACGTGTCCAATATAATCTTGCAAAAATAAACAGGTACCTACCTACCTACCAATATCTACCTAATACTGAACAACGTAATATCTTTATTAATCAATATGTAAATATAAACATATAAAGTTTACATTCAGAAATAAACTTAACGTGTTTATTTGAGCCTAATTTTTATTATAACAGAAGCGCAAATAATAATATAAGCGTAGAAATAAACCCGAAGTTTAAGATTCAATAGGATTCAGGAGTAATAAGAATTAAAAAAATGCGGTGCCCTACATGACGGGAAAGAGAATGAACGTAGAATAATCACGACGTACCTACCTAAATCAGAAACGATGCCAACTTACGAACAAATGAAAACACAAAACTAGTAAGTATAGGATGTTAATACTATTGACGTCTATGACAGAGAAAAAACTTGCCTGAAATAGATTCGCATGAAAGAAAAAAATAATGTTCTCAATACAGAACAGCCAATAGCAGTTTTGGAGCCACTAAAATAGCTTCATTTTTCACAAAACCTTTCTAAATTGGTAGGTAGGTACAGATAAATAATATCCAAATGGCACAAGATTCGCAGTCAGGAACTACCTGGTTCGATTTCTGCCGCTAGGCTTCGCATCCTAATTTGGAATTTTCGTTGAGAAAGTACCATGGAAAAGGTACGAAGAAGAAGTTGGTCGCACAAGGCAAAGGCATCTAATGGAGATCTCCCACCAACCGTCAGAAAGAACACGTCAATCTGATAATCGCATTGATAACAGTATAATTTTCCCTTATTTCCCAGATTGCTGCCACACCTAGTTGGTATAATTCAGTGCTTCCTACTTTACTAGTTGTTATTTCGAAACGATAATAATTAACATTCATTGTTGTTTTCGGTTCATCTTTATTTCGTACGCGAACGAATGATGTCGGTTGATAACCATTTCGGTTTGCCTGAAGAGGTGTTTGAAATCATTTTGCTACACTTAGCTTTGGGAGATGTTCTATCTTGCTCGTTAGTTTGCCTTGGTTGGCGCAATGCCGTCAATAGCGACCGCATCTGGAAGAAGCTGTGCAAGAAAAACATATCGGAGGAGAGATTGAAGTTACGGGCTGAACGCAAGAGAGTGGGATCTTCGTTCGAAGTGTTCGAAACCGAGCATCTGCCGAGGCTGTGTGTTTGGAGAAGGAGATACATGGATGACGTCGATCTCAAAAGAAATTGGAAACGTGGATGCTGCCGGGAAGACTTTATTTGCAGTAATTCATCTTCCCCCTACAGGATGGAGACTAATAATGAAATGTTATTAGTGCCTAAATGGTCCGGTTCACCAATATACACACCGTGTTCAACATAGTGGGCAACCCAATCATGACAGGTGAAATACATCTCGCGCTGAGGAACCACGACCAAGAACTCGTCAAATTTTCCAACAACATCCTGGTGATTGTTCAAGACACTTTGCTGCAGGTTTATGTTAAAGACGAAGATAAAAACCTGAAGCTGAAGTTTCTCGCTTTGTTCGACAGGGACCATTCGGTGACCATCCCCGATACCCCAGACCTGAGAAACTGGTATAAGCAAATTGCCCCTGGTAACCTTAAAATAAAGTGTGACCACAATGGTAAGCATTTTGTCGGTATGACTTCACGTTATGATGCAGGTGTATTCTGGTGCTCACCTCTCCACATCTGGGATCTGGAATCCCAAACCAAAATCCAAGAAGTGGCTCCTAGGCAGGAGCCCGGAGAACAATTAAGACTTGCCTCTTTCTTTTTACGTGGGAACATCGTACATTTAATTTTGACATATCAGAGTTGTACCTCGATATATGCTTATGATGTAGAGAAATCTAGTTACAGTGAAACTGTTCTGCAACTAGAAGGGTGTTTTGCTTGTAGACTGTTCACGGGAACAGTGGCTATTATGGAGAGTCGCAGGGATGAAGAATATCTCTTATTTAACTTGAGAGACGGTCGAATGTTGGACACCTTGATCACTAGGGGCCATATAGAAACAGTACAGGCCTTTGGGAATCTCATTACTTACTCAGAACGTGTATATGCTAGAGATTCCCCCACAGTGACTGTCTATGATACGGAGAAGCTGCGTCTGGTAGATGAATTCGTGAGCGGTTACGGAAATATCTACAGGACTCACATCGTCATGGACAACATTATGCTCATCCGTACAACTCAGTATCTCCTCATTCGAGATATGAAGACACGGAAAATCCTGCGAGCTCTCGAATACTTTGATTTCCTTCCCCCGGACCCTTCCTGCTCCAAGATGGTTGTGAAAAAACCAGGAAATAAACTCGTAGTTCTCCATTTCTGGTAGAACGTAATTATGTGCCACAAACCATCTTATGTGTAAAGAATAATTATGTGCCACAAGACCAATTGTCTTCACTTGTACAAGTTGTAATTTTTCATGTTTTCATACGCAGTGCTTACTGTGATCATCAAAAGCAACATATCCGATATTTACTTATTCAATATAAATATTATCGTGAATTTGTTGACGATTTTTTGAATTCCCTTAATACACACAAACTTCGAAATATTTGCCTTTTTCAACAATTTACTTTAAATTCCATAGTCTTCTATTCTTAAATTTGAAAAAACAAAAAAATTTGGTACGAGGCTTCACACTACTTTCCCTACTTGTATTCATCACACATGGATGCTATTATGATGAGTCGTATCTATTGGAAAAATAATGGAGAAAGTGCTATAAAGTTCCAATCATGCAACATGATCGTATGAGCGAATATTCGTAAATTATCTACTACATTAGGAGGTTGTATAGATTTTTTTTTAAATTCATTAAGTTTTATGGGTGGAGTAGGTAAGTGAGTGACCGCCCGTTGTGGATGTGTATGTTCGAATAAGCGCGGGACGGGACTGTGGCCTAGTGTGGTCTCCTTTGATCTTTCGAGAAAAGGATGACGGTACATAGGCCAGAAGTAGCCCGGAAAGAGCATAATTTTCGCAGAACACCTCTACGAAACAATGCAACCATTACCAAGTCAGACATTTGACGAAAAATAAATACAACTCGGTTAGAAAAACAAAATAACAAAAAAAGAACAGACGAATTCAAAATGCTACCTAATAGTTAAACTGAATGAACTTGAAAATTAAATAAAAAGCAACAACAATACAAAAACGACGCCTGGCTACGAATTGATAACGAGTAGAATGGTGATGAAGCTTCCCCAAAGGCAGACCTGAAATTGCTTCGAATTATTAATGCTGTGTTTAAGTTGAAAAAGGTAGGTACCATCCCAATAGAGAAGTCGCTGAGGTTATTATGAGTCCCAAACCAGGAATATCACCTAATGAGAAATTAGGGTCTCAAACTATAAAACTCCTCCCTGTAATGTCAACAATACTCGAAAAATTGCGTAAACCAATAATACCTGACAAATAGAAATTTGATCCGAGATCATCAATTTGGAATCAGACAACAACACTACTATAGATCATGTCCATCGAGTCACTAATGTGGGTAGTAGAAAACCATGTGAGAAAACCATGCAGAAGAAAAAATTATCTGTGAAGAACATAATTGAATTGTGTTTCAAGTATTTGGAGCAATGCGGACAAAAAAGGCTTCATTTGCCATCATTGACGCCATTGAAATGTGGATGACTAGAAGCTGAAGGGTTCTATAAATGATAGACTGGTATAGTCTGAGGTAGACTGAGATACTCCAGAAAACGACGAAATTTATACCTAGTGAAAGTGAGAGTGAGATGAGAGTAGAAGAGTGAAATGTCGTAGGATTTATTCATCCCTCCTATGACACGAATTTCAGTCAATTTTGAATTTTAAATTGCTGGCTAATTTTTAAATGCATCTCCTTGAATTCCTTCCCCCACGATATTCTCAACTAAGAAAGGACTGGTCGATTGCAGGAAATTAAACCTCGGGATAATTAATATTCAACGTCTCATCGTAGAACACAACCACAGTCGTAAAAAAGTTTAATGATACCTATTATATATTCAATATAACCATTTACACGGAACAACACGTAGCTCAATGATCCCAATTTTGTTATCTGAGACATGTTAGCTCTAGAGCTACAATTTTGCGTGTAATAGAATGATACAAAGATAAGTGAACTTACACGAAGGATATTTCTCACTAAACTCTGATGGATGCTGTTACTCACCTACCACCTACACTCACTACTCAAGACGTATACCAAACCATGACCAGAGCTGAGCAAGCACAGAGATCATATCAAGTGCAGAAGCTGCTGGCACTACAAGTACAAGCTCGAATTTGAGGAAGAAAGGTTATCTGGACCGCACCTTGCTGATTTCCAGTGTCGTCGGTGACCACCCTGGCTTCCGGAAGAGGAGGGGGGGGGGACAGAGAGCCAGTAGCCAACAGGATTACTGGGCTTTTTCAAGTGAAAGAGCGGACGGCTGACGCGAGCAGGAGGTGGGAAAGGTGGAGGAAGGCCCCAGAAAGTTTTGGAAGATTCGAGAACATTATTGTCTCAAAAAATTAGTAAGTGGGAAAATATACAGAGGTCAGGCCGCTAGAGCAAATCGTACAAATACCGGAAAATCGACCCAGTTAGTCAGTTCTTTTTGGTTCTCCTGCGACAACGGATCTCCCAGCTCTCCTAGAGTCGATGCAGCTCCTAAGGCCCCAGTATATACGGCAGAGTGCCAACACGGAGAACGTAAGGCTGGACAATCGTGTTCGTGCCTCTGAGTACCAGATTCGTGGAGCTTGGATCACCTGATCGAGACCAGGACTCACCACACCACTTCCAACTTCACGTCTTGTACTGCCTTCGGTCTCCTCTACGTGAGTGATGTCAATTTCACATTGGCCAATACATTAGGTAGGTAGTGACATAGTTGTGAAATGCATTCATAAAGGCAGTAACGTAACGTAGTTGAACGAATTGAAGGTTGTTTTTTTAATAACTAAAAAGCAGTAGGTATGTAGAGTAATGCACCTCATACAGAAGAGAGAGTTGAACGTGACCATTCAAAAACTATATGAATATAGATTTTGACCTTATTGACCTTTTTGCACTCTTTAGGAATCCCTAGCTTATGACAGCTGGTCTTGCATTCAATCCGAACACATGCCCTTATTTTATTTTGATTGGGGTTCAGTAATACCTTGTATATTATGTAATTTACCTATTCTTCGACATTAAGCTTGCAATTGAACGCTTTAATATTCCTGAATCATATTTGATGCACGATTACTTTTAAGCCTACATTACACTATCACCTTCGTATATGGGTGATTCTCAAATAACTAACAACTTCCCCCTTAGTGAGATTTTTAAATTTGACCTCATTGGAAAATTTTGAAAAAAAATCGGAGTGTTCCTAGGACCTTCCTAGAAGTGATGAATAACAGGAAAAAGATCAGAATCAACTTTTTCGAGTTTTTATGTGAATTTTAAATTTTGGGAACCATGGAGGGTTACACAAATGGCGCGGAAGTTACGGTACTGGGCACGGCGCTAAAATCAACAATATAACTAATATCAAAATTAATCTTTTTTAATCAAAAAATTGACAAAATCTGAATCCATGTTCGTATTTTATTTAAGACCTAAGTTAATTACGTCGCATTAATCCCAATCAATGAAAGTAGTTTTACCTAGCAGGCATTTTTTTTTTTTTTTTTTTCGTTTATTGTTGGCATTAAGACATGTTATACAGCCATAGGGTGCTTCTAATCTACATTTTTACATGGAATTCGTAATTGTTTATACGTAAATATTACATTCTTTCATATAATCATAAATAATTTTAAATACAATCAAGTTTCTCGTTGATAGTAGACAACTGTAGTTCGTCGGATTGCGGTTTATGCACATCCTCTTGATCAGAAACATCTCCTGTAGGTGTGCCTGGCGGTGTATTGGCCAAGACATTTTGAATGGCTATTTTATTTTGTCGATGTTTCCTGACTCTCTCTCTAACGGCTCTCCTTCTCCTCTTGAGGGCAGACTTTAACAGCTGATCAACCGTCTTCATTTCCCCTTTCTCCTTCCTTTTGTGTCACCTTTCCCTTTCCTTTTCCTTAAATTCATTGTATATCATGGCGTCATTTCGAATCTTTTCCCTCCGCAACTTCTCCGTCTCTCTCTTCTTCTTCAACGCCTCCGCCTTGCTCTGAACTTCACTTTTCCTTGGGCGACCCCCCAGGCATGGTTATCTGAAAATATTACCGTATTTGGTACTTACTACGTCGTAAATATAATTATTAAGGGTTGAAGAAATTTCTCCATCCCCTCACCACATCCAATTTGAGAATGTAAGGAGAAAAATCAGATTTAAAGTGAGTAGAGCCATGTGCACTACCCAGTCTAAGTACCAGGATAGTTCATATTTTGGGGACATATTCGTGAGAATAATAACACGAATAGCCACCTATCACACATATTTATGTTTGAAATATCATGGAAAAAATTAACCTATAATACTTTGTCATTATTTAGCAAAAGCAATATCGCAAATTTACTCTCATTGTAATGCTCCATGGTCAAGTGTAACGCTCCATGGGTAGAAACTCAATGTGGAGGTTACAAGTTTCCCCCCATGGAGCGTTACATTTCGACTTTGGTGATTCTTCACTCAATGGATTGAAGAGATATAGATGCCATTCATGTTATCAGAAGTTAGGTAGAAAAAGACCTTCGTAATTCAATAAGAGGGTGGGGGAAATAATAATTAGCACAATAGTTAGATACTCACATGGAGGTTTCACCCAAAAAACACGCAGCTGTAGAGCCTTCCTTCTAGCCTTCTGTCTGAACACCAACTCACGAGGGGGGAATCAGGCTGATTCTCGTGTGATCGTCAGGGTTGCCACTACATTTTCTCCTTGACCCGGAAAAATATCCCTTCTTGGAAGGTCTAAATGGTAACTTAGAAAAACACCCATGGATGTTACATAAAAAATTAATATAGATTTTGGGAGCTCACTGACAGCGCACTTTATGGTTTTTTGAGCTTAAACTTTCGTACAACACTCCTCCACAATCCTTCTTCAAAAACCAGTTGCCAGTTTTTGCTTGGCTGGTCATCAGTCGTTTCCTAGTGTACATATAGGTTCAAAGCCTTAGGGTGGGACAGCCTTGGAGGGTTACCAAATCGATATGTTTAGGCTTTGTTTCACCCCTTAAATTACAGTGAGGATCAGATTTTTATAATGGAGTACTAGAAAGGACCTAGTACTTACCATAAAAAATTTAAAAAAACGTCAACTAGGTCTGACTCAAGAACAGAGGACGGGGGACAGAGACTTGTTAGTTATTTGAGAATCTACCATATAACATAAACACACAATGTTAGTTAGTTGAATCATACTTTTGCGTATGAATTCTGGTCGAGTTCTCCATTTCACCCAGAGGTTCAATCACTCATGTGAATCATTGCACTTAATTCAAGTAGGTACATTCAAACTTTCTGACACTGCGTGTCATTATAGTTTAACCTTACTGAACGATTGCTTCGTGCCCTATTAAATACCACCCCGAGAAACGCTGAAATCCAATCTCTCGTGCTGCATATTACTAGATCCGTAGGAAACACGACTGATAGTTTGTGACACGGCTAGGTGCTTTTCTAGGTAGGTATACGATTTCAGGTGTCTGCTCATCAACAAGTCCCTCAAATATAGTCACAATTTGAGTAGTGAACGACGATAATCGTCAGTGAACGTCACGTCACGTGCGCACACACCTCTTATACGTGTTGACACACTACTAGTTTCGTTCACATCTTTGATAGATTCGATTTCCATTCATTACCATCATTTCGTTCTCTAGACCTAGGTATGTGGATGTGAGTAGTGAGATTCGATTCCGAGCCTTGCGGATCGAAACCATTAATTCATAATTTTGTTTAATTCACTCCTATCATCATAATTGTTGTTCCCTCACAAACTCATATACTGCAAAACATTTTGTACATAAGATAAAATAAAACGGAGTGGTAAGTAGATACCTATTTGAAAAAATAATACAGGTTTGGATTCTGATTAATGGCCAGCCAGTACCTCAACCAAGCACCTTGTGTTATGTGAGGTTGCTTCGTACCTTATGATATTTACCCTGCAGTTCCAAAGAATGGTAAACTTTCCCCTTACTGGGGAAAGTATTAGATCATGAATATGTCGATTCGAACTAGAAAGTTCCAATAATGGTTGACATCATGTTTGCAAAATGAATTGAGAAAAATCACTTTGACGTAAAGAATTTTTCACACAACCACGCTCTTACCTCAGATTGTTGGCCACGCACTGCACAGCAGTTGACATGATACGGTTAGGTAAGTCGATAGCTTCCCAACCAATAGAACACGATTCCTTTGCGATGACAACTACAGGAGTTACATTTCCCTAGAAATGCGTTGGCTGTGAGTGAAAATATTCAGAAAACGTTTTAATATTTTAGGTAATGGAACGGGTAACAGGATTATTAGAACAACCCCCCAACAATAAGATTATATTCTTGTAAAAAAAAAGCATGTCAGGCAGTGTTTTTGAATCGAGTACCTACTAATGTAACGTACAATAGTTTATTTACATTATTGAGTCCGAAAGCAACACACCATTGATAATAACAGTTACAAACGACGTTTCCATTACTGTGACAGTCTTTGGATGGAACTCAACATCGCTTGTGATGACTAAACCAACTTATTCGCAAACTTCAGCTACCTGATTACGATCAGAAGGCTGGCTGGTGGGTGCTGTCGGCATCCTCAAGCCCAACTCTCGGTCTTCGCCTCTGTTTGGAAGATTCAGATGACAAAATCTCAAGCAGCAGCTAAATGTGGTCAACATAGTTTTTCGGAAGCTGCTTCCAAATACGGCGTACATAAATATATTCGAGGATGAGTTGATTATGGTGAAGAATTCATTGAGCATATATAATATATCCCAAACAACCCCAAGCTGTTCCTCAGAGATTTCCATAATTTCCGTGATAGAATAAAACATGCCGACCGCCGAGCAAACTAAAAACTCAAACACGACGTACACCAGCATCCTCGTCGTCTTGTTTTCTTCTCTGTGGCTAGTCGACAGCTCCGTTCGTAGCTTCTCAGATTTCTTCAACTAGAAAAAATTTGATCATTAGGAGATAAAATGACATGGGTGATTCTGGGGCAGCTCATAACTTTTAACTACTCAACCACTTTAATAGAGTTATACAGCTAAGAGTTTCAAACACGGGAATTCAAACCTTTACCTAATCCGCATTTGTAGTTACTTAAGTCATTCCTTATACACGTATAGGGTATATAGTGACCATGTATGTGCTCCAAATAGTCCTAGAGGGATGAATCATTTGAATTTATTACAAAGAAGTACAATTTACATCCCCCCCCCCCCCCCGCCCCCGGGGGGTTGTAGCATCAGTCAATTGGTATTCTTGTCACTGATGTCTAGCGGCGATCATTGACCAAAGCACTGAAGAAAAACGTTAGTTACTTACCTATGTAATCCTGGGGGTCATGTATGAACTAATAATTCTGAAATGGAGTATCAACGTTACACACTGATACATTGTGACATGGATATTATGCCTAATTTCATTGTAAATGTCATACTGTCTACCGGCGTGTTTCCAGCGTGAACAGGACAGAATTTAGCTCACACAGCTGATTAGCCTGGAGCCCATCATTTTATTCGTCTCTCGACCTTTCAACGAGAATCCGTATTGAATTACAACGGTCTAGGGAGTACAGAAGAGAACATGGCTCATTCAGCTGATCGGGATGGGATTTGTACTTTCATTATTCTCTATATAAACCAAAGGGGCTCCCTATTGAATTTCAACTTTATAGAGTGAAAAGGAGAGAATTTGGTTCATTCCAAGCTTTCCAACAAATGGTGAAGGATTGTTGTTTGGTGGAAACGATGAAGTTACAACTCCCTAGCAGCGATTGGTTGTACATGAAATGCCTTAGAAAAATACATTTAACTTCATCTTCGACATTTCTCTTCGAATAAAAACCGTTCACCAATTGTTGAAAGGCTCTTGATTTATGACACGTAATTACGTCTCACGTTGCCAAATTCCCCCTCTGTACATCTGTGTCGTTATGCGTATAGCGTGACGGAAATTTGGCTGATCCCCATTGTTGAGACATATCCATGTTAAATAGTAAGAGGAGGGGTAATTTGATAGCGCGATCTTTTGACGTAATTTGAGAGCTTTCCAATGAGAGGTGAACGGTTTTCTTGAGATGAAAACTAAAGGAGTTACATTGCCTAGAAACGCACCGGTTGTACGTGAAGTTAGCCTACGTGAGTTTGTTTGCCGTTACATGTAGGTATAGCGTGAAGGAAAATTAGGCTGAAACCCAGTGGTAAGACATAACCATGTGACAATGATTTCTACGTCGACTTAATTTTCGATTTCACGACTAAAACGTCACTTTTTACCTTACTGAGTTTAGCCAAATTACACGATACAACTTTATTAATCTTGATTGATAGGGGTTTGATTTTAGATTTTTCTGGACATTCATTCAGAAGGTACGACAAGAATGACAATAGAAATTGTGCGGGTGGTGAACGGCAGCAGTGTTCTGCAGCATAGCATCAAATATCAAGTTCAGCTGATGGGAAGATACCTATACTATTCCAATAAGAGAGGGGAGTTGGAGAATTTAATAAAAGTGTGCTAACATTGGTTGATTAAATTTATCTAAAAACAGACGCAGCCAAGTGTCTTGTAGTTTGAGGATCATCTGGAACTGCGGGGATCCGGAGAGATCCGTAGGTACAGAATAGTATTCGGTTTCTCCATTGTAACCCTTACGCGCTACTACCTTTCTGGCGAAGAATAGTGGAAGCCGATAGAGGATGGATACGATGAAGACAGCCAAAGTGTACTTGCGGGCCCTGCTGTGGGTGCTGATCTGTCGAAATTCGAATGGGCGACACACCGCGACGTAACGCTCTAACGAGATTGCCAGAGTCAGATATGTTGAGGCGGTCGTAGCCACGCTAAGGACAGCAGGATCCCAGGAAATGAAAGCTGCATTGAAGAGATATCTCTTAGAGAAGTTGGGTGAGTAACAGTATTTTGTGAAGAAGAAGGTCAAGATGATGATTGTCGAGTCAATGACTAGATCACAGACAGCAATTCCTACAAGATAGACTGACGCTGAGGACTTCATTCTCGGCCTCGTCCAAATCACCAAGGACAATACGTTCCCGAACCCTCCCACCAACCCCAGCACTGCAAACGCATTGTATATTATCAGCAAAGTGTGAAGTGATATCATGTTTCAATTTCTCTTTTTTCAGCTTCCAGAAGATGCTACGTTGTTGACAGATACTCCAAAATCCTGCAGTTGATTCACCTGGTATTCTCGTGTTAACAGATCAGCAACAAGCTTCTCACAAACGTTGGCAACCTGAAACAAAACAAAAACATCCTCAATTTAACAGATATATACAATGAAGAACCTGCATGATATTCCACTGTATCATGATTTTTCTTCAAAATTATGGTAGATTGCCATATAAATTTTAGAAGATAACATGTTCATAATCCGTCCGTTTCAAAGTAGGTAATATAAAACCATTCCGGAATTTTAATATATTTTAAGGTTCCTATTACCTAGTTTCCCACGGAAAAAAGGAGTAACCTCCTTGCTTTTCAGCAAAATCCTTACATACGTTTTCAAAAATTCCAGTACATTTACCAGGATAATTTTGTGCATACATTTTTGAATGTTCTACTTATACTTAATAAACTTGATATAAAATAAAACTTGTTATAATAAATGAAAACTTGTTATTTTCCCCGAAAAAATATAAATTTAACAAATTACATCCGTTTTTGGAATTTTTAGTGATTTTTTATCACATTTTTTTTTAAATTTGACTAATTCAATGTGCTCAAAAATTGCCGTCCAACAAACTCATCCATTCTTTGGAACGCGTTTTTGCGAATTTTTGGAAAAAAATGAACTATTGCAATGGCTCAAAAAAATTCAAGATCAAAAATTTTGAATAATTTGTTCATGGAAATCCGTTTTGAGGCATTCTGAAAAGAATCCTAGAGTTTAACGAATTTTCATATGAACGTATATATATATATATATATATATATATATATATATATATATATATATATATATATATATATATATATATATATATATATATATATATATATATATATATATATATATGTATATATATTGTGTGTGTGCCGTGTGTCCGCAAATCCTTGAAACAAGCTTATTTTCCATAGTTTTCATCCATTTTTGGATGAACTTTTCTGGGGATGTGCGGGTTAGGGTGAAGACGGTGTCCCATCAGTTTCATCGTGTTTGACTCAATACCTCACTCTACGCATGCGCAAACGTAAATTCTACCAAGCATAATTTTCTCACGCCCTAGTCGTCCGATCTCGCTCAAATTTTTATGATAGTTGGAGGATGACAATTTGATCATCATGATTCAATCTCAACATGATTGTATCATTATGGCATGCGCCAATATGAAATCCTTCCAAAAAGCTAATTTTTCTCAGTTTTCATCCAATCTGGACGACCATTTTAGGACCGAAGTCGTGACAAAAAACCGTAGGTGTAGGTGTTGTCGACGCTGCCCAGGTTACCATTCGCAACCGATATCCATGATTCTTATTCGGTTCGACTCCAATTTTGATCTAAATGTGCAACAAACCCCGGGAATTCATAACTGGTTCAGATTCATAACTGGTCTTGTAATCACGGTACGACTCCCTCACGAGTGTTAACATAATTGTCCGCGTTGTGTTGATATTCCGGTGATAAATAGACCTGACCTTGTCCAGTTGTCAGTATCTCGTAACTTCGAGTGTGCTGCAATCGAGTTTGTGCCACCGAATTCCCATCCGACTATTATTTGTTCAATATATCGCCCTAGCGGATCCTTGCCAGCGCCTTTCCTGGAGGCTCTTGAAAGTGTCCTTGAGAAGGCCCGGGGCCGTGGAAACAAGACCCTCTATGTAGCCGGTGACTTCAATATCGACTTGTGCTCTGAGTCAAATCAAAAACTTGAACTTTTGTCCATGCTGGAGTCCTTTGCTCTCCATCCTACAACAACCAGTGTCACGAGGCCAGCCTCCAACACCTGTCTAGATAACATACTAACAAATGAAGCTTCTACAGGCTGTGATGCAGTTATCATGGACAATCACTTGTCAGATCACTCAGCATTTCACCTACATTTGAAATCCCCTGACCCCTCTGCCCATAAATTCAATACAGGTTTAAACGATTTTTTGGTCGACAGGAGCTTGTTGCTTTCTCCGAGGATCTAATTGCCAATAATTGGTCTGAGATTGCTCTGCTGAAAGACGTTAACGATAAATACAGACACATCTGGGAGGTATTTCTGACCCTCTTCGATCACCATTTTCCTATTAAAAGGCTAATTGTTAGAGCAAAGCCGGACCCTTTGAAGAAATTCATCAACAACTCAGCGGAAATCATCAACTCCCGGCCGGTTTTACGGTCTGCTTACTAGAATATTTATTGTGGTAACTCGAAGAGACACTATCGAGGTCTCTTGAAAAAGCATTCGTGCCTGCTTAAGGAAACAACTAGGAATTTCAATGATCTTGCCCTTTCACAGTCATCAAACCCTACAAAGTTGGCATGGAACATTGCAGAGAACAGAAACCAGATCTCTGAGGTACCTCCGAAATTAATGCACAATGGCTCGTTGATAACTGATCCTTCGACCTTGGCCGAGCTTTTCTCAGACCATTTTGGGAAGTACAGCTCTTCCATTACCCATCATTCCATAACCCGAGCTTCACAAGGCAGCAGCCGCCTTGCAGTGCCAATCCACCAGCTTTTTCCTTGCCCCAGTATCGGCCAATGATATTATTGAGATTTGTCACAAGCTAAAAAACACTAATGGTAGCCCTGATGGAGTTCCCGCAGCTATTTTCAAAAATGTCATAGGAACAATCGCTCCTGTGCTATGTGACATTTTCAATACCTCCTTCAGTACAGGCTGTTTTCCCGACCTCTTGAAGCAAGCTCTCGTTACGCCTATTCCAAAAAAGGGAGACTTATCGGATGTAAACAATTACAGGCCAATCAGTTTGTTGAGTTTCCTAGCTTTCCAAGTTCTGGAGAGCTTGATGCTGTCTAGACTTGTAGCATACCTGGACTCCATCAGGTTTTTCAATGATGCCCAACATGGATTTCGGAAAGGACGGTCAATTGAGACGGCCTTGGCTGAGCTCATTGACTTTGTCTGCTTAAACGTAGACAAGGGCTTGTTTGTAGCAGCTTGTATGGCAGCCCTCACAAAAGCCTTTGATATTACTTCCCACGATGTCCTGTTTGCAAAGATGGAGAAAATCGGCATTAGAGGAGTGACCAATGACTGGTTTAGGTCCTACCTCACCCAACGGCCATGGTCTGTGCAAATTATGGGAAAATCTGGACCTCATCTGTCTACTAGTAAGTACCTCACGAAATCAGTTCCCCAGGGCAGCCTGATTGCACCCATTCTCATGGTTAATGACCTACCTGAAGTGTTGCTTGATAAAAACACACAAGTCATTAAGTTTGCAGATGACACGAACTTCATTGTCTCTGCAGTTTCTGAGCAGGAATGCATTCGTCTCGTTCAAGAGAAGTTCAACCTGCTTAAGCAGTGGGCGCTTAACAACCATCTTCTGCTAAACGATAACAAGACAAATATAATTCTTTTCGGTGCTCGGGCCCCATCTGTCTCCCCCACCACCATCCTGCTGGGCAACGCTCCTATAATTACAGCTCTCAGCACCAAAATCCTGGGCACCATTCTTGACTCAACTCTAAGCTTCAAACAACATGCAATGGAGCTCAGGAAGAAACTCAGTTCGGTGTGCTTCTGCCTTCGCAAAATACGCCCAATCACATCCAAGAAGGTGTCACTCATGACCTATCATGGATTGTTTGTTTCACGCGCCGAATTCGGTAATCTGTCATGGGCGTCACAAGCCAACCTTGAGCCAATATTTGTTATCCAGAAGCGTGCGGTTCGGATTGTTTTGGGCTTGCCACCCAACTCATCCTGCAGAGGTCGCTTCAGGTCTGAGGGTCTTTTGACTCTACCATCGATTTTAATTTTGGAATTTTGAAATTTCTGAAGCATCGAGATTCGTTTAAAGACGACACCTTGAACCATGAACATCATACCAGATCCAACCACATCCTTCTGCGCATCCCCCACCATCGTCTAGAATTTTTCAAAAAGAGCACCCACTACATCGTCATAGTAGTTGTAAATAATTTTTTCCTCTACATTCAAAAATATGTTCTACCGATCAACTCAATACTTCATTTGTTTCAAAAGTCTTTAAAGAAGTTTTTACTTGACAAGGAACTCTATTCGGTCAGTGAATTTTTTCAATTTAAGATGAACAGTCTATTCTGTTTGATATTCTTTTCTGTTAATTTTTCATTGTTTTTATGTCAGCAAACTGCATTATCTATTAATCAGCTTTGTTATTATTATTATTTTATATAAAGTTATTTATGTAATATTTTAATCATCTTAGCATTGAGATTTATCTTGCAGCAGAGGAATTTTTTATGATAATACTCTATGCTGGCTTAATGTTATTTACTGTTATGTGTCTGTGATATTAGGTTTTATGGTGTGTTGTTTTGGAGTGAATGTTATTTATTTGTTTGACTGTGGTGTGAGTGTGTTGTTGCTGGTGCGGGGCTTGGGTGTTCCGGCCGGCCTGGGGGCGGCCCCCATGGCGTTTTTTCCGGGTCAGAGTGACCTTTGTCACTTTAAGGGCTGCCTCTTCAGAAATGGGCAGGTGGCGCAGGGAGCCGTCGTGGTGGGTGGGTCTGGGCCGGTCGGGGCGCTCTGGCCCCGGCCGGCAACACTGGGGAGCTTTGGTGCCTCCCCCCCTTTTCTTCCACACTCCGCCCCCTTGTCCAACTCCCCTCAGACATTTATTTACTTATTTTTTAAAATGACGTTCACTCTAAAGCTGTAATTGACGATGTTTATGGCAATACAAAATTATTATTATTATTATTAATTTCGGATTCGCTGTCGTGGTGGAGGTGGAGGGGATAATCACCGATTCTTTCAAGCGCTGCCCAAGCTACAAATCTTGAACGATTTTCGATATTCTTTTTAGTTCAACTTTGAATTCGGACTCGTTTTGGATCCTATATCAGGAGTTTCAAATTGCATTATGGAAAGGGATGAATCATGAGAAATAAATTATGACGACTTATTTCAACTCGTCTATTCTTCGTGATTCTTTCTTTGTTCAACTATGAATTCGTTATAGTTTCGGAAGGAATATCAGGAGTTCCAAATTTCACTATGGAAGGAGGTGAATGAAGGGGTTACTAGTAATAAATCGTGATGTTTGAACTATTCTCGACCGATTTTCGTGATAATTTTTTTGTTCAATTGGGTATGAAATTGGTCTAGTTTTGGAAAGTAGGTATGTCAGGAGTTTCAAATTACATGCTGGATAATTTATTATGGAAATTTCCTTTCGGTGGAGGGGCTAATGGAAGGAAAGGCGATTCCGAAAAGTCATGATACTTTGGTATTTTCCCTTATTTTAACTCTCAGCAAAATTATGTACAATCCATTCATTGGGACGTCCCTAGAATGCATGCATTACTTACCAATATGGTTTATCTTGATCCTAAGAAGATTTATCGTCTGGTGTCTAAAACAAAGTGTCTAAAATTTAATGGACCAACTATTAATTTTTTCTTATTTTGAAGATATTAAAAAACTGCACGTGTCACAGTGGCGCTACGACTCCTAACTCGTATTTTTCAAATGGGAACTCGCATTTGTTATTGCATATTCAAAATGTATATAAAATTTCAAGGAAATATTACCCTTCACTCGAATTTTTTAAAGCGCAAAAACGAGCGGATTGCGCGCAGAAAGTGCGCCAATTTTGAAATATTGAGTTCTTGAGAATATTCTGCTGCCACATAAATAATTATGATACATGATTACATGATGACATGATGATGACATTTTAGAACTCATTGTTGAGCGAAAGTATTTCAAAGAGGTTTGTTGTTTTCGATTTATTAAATTTTTAAAGATGTTTTGTGCTTTGTACCTTATGACAAGAAAATGGCCCTAAATCCCCCTAGAGTCACTATAAACTCAAAAATAAATACATCGTTGGGAGGAGCGTTAAATTTCCTTTCTTTCTGTCGTCAAACCAAAATTTGTCTAGCAGACTTAATGCGTAAAAAGCGTAAAGTGCAAATTTTGAAATTTCTCCAGAATTTTATTTTTTCTTCGTCCGTTTTCCTTCCTCGAATTACATACTTATTTTGAGAGGAACTCCTAAGGAAAAACTTTTTGAAAATCGCAGCCCTCCAACGGTATAGTCAGTTTTACTTATACTCTGCTTATTAGGGCAGACAATTATGCATTAATGTTGAAGAAAAAAGTGGTTTCTTTAATGAAATCAAGGGTTTTTTTGAAAAATTACCCTCCATGAAAAGGTTAGTATGGGGGCGGTTTCCATGTTTTTTCTTTTTTTTTTCACCCAAAATCTAATGGTAACGCTTGCAAATCTTTCCAACTCCGTTTTAATCGAATTTTACAGTTTCATCCAGAAATTTCAGTTCATTTGTTACGCTCAATTTCATGGGCTTTTTTTGGGTGAAACTAGTTAGTTAAAGTGTAAAACGAGGTTATAAGGAAATTAGGGAGATCTGCAACCGTCATTCGATTCAGCGTGAATAAATACGTACAAAACGGCCCCATTTACATACAGGGTCATTTTTCAAAATATCCGTGATTTCATAGAAGAAACTCCGTTTTTTTTAAACAAAAAAGAAAAGAAAGCTGAGATTCTCAGGAAGTTTTTCCGTAGGAGTGTCTCTCATAATATCTGTCATTCGGAGCAGAAGAACGGATTGAAAAAAGTCAAATTCTGGAAAATTCTCACAATTCGATATTTGGCCTGCATTTTCACGCAATAAATCTGCCCAAAAAATTAAGGTTTGACATCAGGGAGATAGGAAATTTAACGCTCTTTAGAACGATGTCTTTATTTTTGAATTTACATATATTCTTAGGGGAGTTATGGCCGTTTCAATGTCATAAGGTAGAAAACTCGAAAAAAATCTTGAAAATTTAATAACTCGAAAACAATGCGTTTAAAAAGAATCTCTGTGTAGAACTTACGATCAAAAGTTAGCTTAGGACCGGATCAACCAACAATCCCTAACCATAGTTAAAGTAGATCAGTGTTTTACGGAACCAGAGTTTTGAATGTTGGTTCAAAACAAACGGGTTTCACCAACGTAATCAATGTTATCAGTGAACATCGATTTAAAGCGTTTCCTTGAATCGTCAATTTAAAGTTTAAACATTGATTTAGACGATATCAAGGAAGCACTAGCCCGCAAAATGAGGGTGTTAACGAGGTGGCAGTGAGGGAACAGCTTTTACCAGCTTAGAGGGAATGCTTCTATCTTTTAGCGAATTTTCGAAGAAAATTAAGCTATTGCTCTCGCCTCAAATTTTGTAGAATGTGAATTTTTGGAAAACTTTTATGCAGAAATCCGTTTCAGACTATTCTGAATCATATTCTGAAGTTTAACGCATTTTTTTATGTATGTATGTATGTATATATGTATGTATGTATATATGTATGTATGTGTCATTCCAGACGATAACTGTCCGTAGAATTGTGCTAGAAACATCAAACAAATTTTAAAATGTTAAGGACACAAAACGAAAGTTCAAGTTCAAGCATGATCGGATTACATCTTCGGGTTGAAATTTTCAAAAATGTAGTCAAAAATTTCAAAAAAGCCTGTTTTTTGCGATTTGTTGTGCGAAATAATTTTTTCAGCATACTAACATGTGGTATATTCGGAATCAGCGTAAAATTTCCTATAAGAATATGTATCAAGTTTTCAAAAATTTCAAAGTTGAAAAATCAGTCAAAAATCGAAATAATGCCGTTCGCTAGTTGTAAAAATCGGTAATATTTGCATGAAACATTGTCCAAATTCAGAGTGAACTACTCTTATGGAAGTACGAGTACCTCCTAATTACTTTTAATTATTTGATTCCATGTTTGTCTATCAAAATCATAAACTTAAATTTCTCTACACGATGAATAGCGACTGAAATGTCGAAGATTTCTTCAAAAATTCGCTCATGGGGTCATGCTGCATGACTGGACTTTTTAAATCCAGTCTGATAGCATAATGTTTTACAAACTCGTAGGGGTTGACCATTACTGCCCCATCAGTTCGAAACTAATGCAGCGATGATAATGTATGGATTTCTTCTACGATTCTGGAATTGATTTTGAAGTAAAAGCCGCGAAATTTCGAACTACTGGAAAACTTCATCTAAACGCGATTTCGATTCGTCTCCATGGAAAATTTCGGGAATCGGTCTCCTAAAAAGCATTGGTTGGTATTCGATGGATTTTATAACTGTAGCCACTGCAAAAGCCATGATTCCAAAGTAAAAGAAAAAGCTCAAAAAACAGGTTATAATTGCCTCATAATATATTATTGATTATTGTCAAGTTGCATAACTAGGTCTACTATTATTGCATAACTTATGTTAGTATCTCCCATCACTTCAATGACAATAGCCTACGACACCATATAGGCACATAGTGTCATTTCAAATTGAGATGAGCCGATGGCTTATTTATAAGACCATTTTACAACTGTATTTGTACATCCCAAGTTTGTTCCTATATCCCTACTCGTGGCTTGTGTATTTGATGTCATCAAGGCCTGACGAAACAGTAGTTTTTCAAAGTCCTCCTCTGAAAATCGATTTCATTTAGATTGAAATCCGCCGTACTCTCTCTAGTCCAACGAGGGCGGTAAATTGTAAACTCTTCATATTATCATCCTCGTTAAATTCGTCCTCAAAAACCAACACTAATCAATCCTTTGTGGATCATTCTCATGCACGAAAGAAAACGTAGGAAATAACTAGGAAAATAAAGCAAATTAGATGGGAAAAGTAGCAAAAAAGGATTTCGGTCATGTAAACAATGATGGCGGAAAGAAGTACCTACCTAGTAAATCATTGATTTGAACGCTATCCACCCAAATTCGGCTGGTTA
The DNA here is from genome assembly GCA_030762985.1 of Adelphocoris suturalis. NCBI lineage: Eukaryota > Metazoa > Arthropoda > Insecta > Hemiptera > Miridae > Adelphocoris > Adelphocoris suturalis. Next base: position 157,434,596 of record CM061040.1, read on the forward strand.
GTTATGATAGTTGATTTAGCGTATTTGAACATGGATTTATCTGAACCGGAGTTAGTGGAACCGAATACCCATCGTTGTTAAACAGCTGAGATCTTTGGTTTAATTAGTAGCGTTGATTAAAAACTTTGATGGAACCGGCCCTAGGAATCGACTCCTGATTCTATACAAGGTGCTGATAGTCATGTGAAGGTAATGTCGACAACGTATACAGGGTGTTTGGAGCCATTGTAATAGCTTAATTTTCTATAAAAAGTCGCTAAAATGTTGGCTAGATTATTTGTTCTAAAATGACGGAAATCGCTAAAATTGGAGGTTTAATTTCGTAAATCACTTAAAATCGCGCAAATAATAACTAAAACCATGAATTAATCACACAGGGTTTGAAAAATGAAATTCCGTTGTCCGATGTTGCCAAGACTTGCCGATTCGCTACAGTACTGTACTGTACAGTACTGATTCGACGGCCTGATGATGATGTCTTTACATCGAAAGCACTTGGCCTGGTACTCGACTTGCTGGTGACGACGGACTCCTCCGAAGGTACGTAAATGAAAACTCAAGACGCTCTTTTTGAGATCACAGTTAACCTATAAACGCTTCTAGATAAAGGAAAAAAGGTACTAATGACATGGCTCGACGTCGCAAAAGCGTTCGATTCAGTGTCCAATGTACTCAGTCATGCAGCATGACTAATATAGCGAAATTTCAAAGAAAAGTTGTGGATAACATTCAATTAGGCACTTAAATTCTGATCGTTGAGGCCAACCATGTCCTGAATAAACTGAAGGGCCAGCCGTGTGACAAAATCGCAAAGAAAATTTTAGAACACGCAGCCGAACTCGAAAATTTGGTCAATTATGGGCATTTTCACCTAAAAATCAACTTTTCTCACTTATTACGAATCATAGAGAGTATAAGTAGATATGTAGGAAGGTACGAGTACTTACCTGTATATTTTTACAAGATTTTTTTGGACACGTAAGTAGGTATTGCAAATCCTAAAAATGAATGGTTATGAACTTGATGTGAAACTTGAACTTAAATGTGAAATATAAAAAAGGGTAGCAGGTTATCTCAAAATGCGCATGCATAGGGCTCGGAGCTCTCGATGAGACCCCGTCAAAAGTGTGGGGCTGCTTGGGGGACCCCCCTAAGCAGCTCTGGGGACGCAATAAGATCTGTTGGTGCACGGAGCTCACAACCCCATAACCTTATTGGAACGCTATTTCGAGCTCTGAGCTCCTCTAGGGCGCCCTGTTCAACAACAGCACCTGGCGCTTGATCCTGATGGAATAAGGACGATTAGGGACTTAAGATAAGTTTTCTTCAAATTTTATTCCAATTTGTCGTTTAAACATATATATTAACTTCGTTTTACTTGCATTATTGAAACTTGGTAGCAATGTTCCCACCCGAGTCAAACACTGTGGCGAATTTGCAATCAAAACCCTCTACAGATCGTAATTGTGAAGAGAGGGTGTTCATTAAAATTTTGGGGAGAGGCACCCCTCACTTGAAATTAACACAAGTGGCAAAACCCTCACTTGAAATTAACACAAGTTGCAGAAAACGGGAAGAGAACTCGTAAATTCAACGCTGAAATTTATAGCAAACACGAATGGATCACTGGATACCCTAGAACGAATGCACTGTTTTGTTTTCCTTGCTTGATATTAGGTGAAGATGGGTTGTGGACTTAGAATGGTGTGACTGATATAAAAAATCTGACAGATCGGAATTGAATCTCACGAATCTAATAAAAAACATCTCAATTACATCACAGAATTAGCTTTGATTGGCTGAGCTATCACAGCTATTCAGTTAGATTCAGCTCTTCAACTTGCTATCTAGAAACACAAAGAGTAAGTTGACAGAAATCGATGTATACTTTTTGAAATTATTGGTTGCATCAAGTTTTGTGGTCTTTAGGAAGTAGGAAAAGGAGGCAACGATGAGAGGGATAGTTCGTTGAACCGAGGAATTTTTCTGGGCTTAGTAGCAAAATCAGCCAAAACTGACGACATTTTGAGGTCACATTGGGAAAGAGCTACTGTGTTCAAAGGTACCTCCAAACCCATACAGAATGAGTAACGATAACATCTCAAATCAATATTTTCAGTTGAATATTGATCATTCTGGATATGTTGCTTTAAAGAAAAAGGTAATACATAAGTGAGTGGTGGTATTGGGGTTAGACAACATTTCTATAGTCTTTCGAAATATCCGGTTATTAATTTACGTCTGACGTCACACTTCTATCATTTCATGGTAATTTAATTTGAGTTCTTTAACATTCCTTCAGAACTATTTCTCCTAAGTAGTTCACTAGTGCAGTATAATCGAAGCCTTGATAATGTTTAATACTTTTAATAATAGTACAGTCCATTCGAAAAATTTTAGATACTTAGTAAGTAGGTACCTACCATTTTAGATACTTGGTAAGTAGGTACATTTTTCCTTTTGTGCGAATCTATTTAACGCAAGCTTTTTCTGTGTTGTTGACGTCAAGGTAGGCATCCTCTACTAGCCCTAGAATGGCACAGTGTTTTTTGCTAACGTAAATGACACTGAGGGGTCCCCAGGACCCCAGATTTTTATTCTCAGATTTTTTTATAATTTTTTGGTCATAAAAATTGTATTCATGTTCTTTTTACTTCTAAAGAGACTAAGGAAAAAGAATAAACTAAAGAAATGAACATAAAAAATTAGAATTTCACTTTATTAACCAAATCACATTATTTTTGGTAACGTCGATTAATTAACAAAAAGGCCCATTTCTGTGACGAATAAAACAAAATCAGAGTAAATGACTACGTTCTGTGACTATTACCGTAAACTAGAACATGTAAGCTTCATTATAAAAAAATTAGTTTGTAGAAACATCAAAAGTTGTCCATATGCCAGTCTCTAACACTCGAAGCACTTGTAAGACCTGTGCTCGTTGCACATCGCTTTGCGGCAGGTAACACAGATGAGTTTTGTCTTCCTATCCGTTGATCTAACACAAAAAGAGCATCTGACTTTTTCGTCAAGAGTATTGGGAGCTCCAGGATCTTCAGTAGACTGGGTTTCGGATGTATCCTTCCCCAAAACATTCTGAATAAGAGCCTTGATAGGTCTTTGTACTACAGCTTTCGTTAGTCTAATTTCCAAAAGAGGCTTGGCTAAAGCAAACCCCAAATCATATAAAAAATCTTTACGATTTGTCTTCTGTGACCATAGTACCATGCCATGAAGTATAGCAGCATTAACCCCGGCTTGATCAAGCATCCCGAAGAAAAAACGCTGGGGCCACCTCCGAGTCTTCCTTGCTGTTGTATAGGTGTGACAAAGCTGATCGAAGGAATCGGTTCCTCCTTTCGTTTCATTATAAGTCATTATGACTTCAGGCTTTCCTGTGTCTTGATTGATAGCATTGTCGTGGTGTAAAGTTGAAAGCAGCAAGACTACTTTATTCTTCTTTGGGGTGTACGATACCAAAGTCTTTGTTTTGTCAAATCCAAATCTTGAAGAACCTTCTTCGTTCTGTTTAGCTATGAATGAGGGCGGAACTTCAGCTTTATTTTTACGCAACGTTCCTACCATTGTCAATCCCAGTGTCCACATTTTATCAAATAAGGGCACTGAGGAAAACCAATTATCAACAGTAACATTGCGATTGGTACCGTGGATGGATTCTGTGAGTTGTATAACGTAATGTGATGGCACAGATTCACCAGGAGGCACTGTAACTTTTCCAATGTATGGATTGGCATTGAGCATGTAGTATGTGCGAGCATCATTCAACATGACTATTTTCATGCCATATTTGTCCGGTTTCGATGCTAGGTAAATTCTAAAAGGACATTTGCCACGAAACCCAAGCAGCTGTTCATCAACAGTAACATATTCAAATGGCGTGTAGTAACGTTGACAGTTTTTAATCAAACGGTCCCATATCTCTCTGCATGGGGCTAGTTTGTCATCTACCATACGAGCAGCCCTTGTTTTTTTATCGTCAAAACGAATTGTATAAGATAGAAATTGAAAACGCTGTAGGGAGAAAGTGGCTCTGAATATAGCCAAGCCCTTTACAGGAGACCACAAATCTTCAAGATTCAAATGAGCTGATTTCCCAACCCCTGCGATGTATAAGAGACCAATGAAAGCCCTTATTTCAATAGAATCGGTGACAGTATGGTATGACTGAAGAACTTTGCAAGCCAATCGCCTAAGTTCAATTTCTTCGTTGGTGTGTTTTACGATTGTGTCTATGAGATCTGCATCAAACAACAAATTCCACGAATCAACAGGTGTTTTTATATGTTTAGCTTCACCTTGTGGACCTGGTCGTCCTGAAACAATGTTTCGTCTCGATAGTCTACCTTTAGAAGAAGGAACTTGTTTTTGCCAGAAGTAACCATTTTTTCCAATGAAACCTTGCACTTTTCTTACCTTATGAGGTGGCTCACTGTTGTCAACGTCCTCTTCTCGGTCTGATTCAATAACTGGATCCACAAAAGGTTCATGAAGATCCAGAGTATTCACATCTTCAGCTTCTTCTTCTGAATCAGTTGGATCCTGCTCTTCCACTTCGTCTTCTGATGAACTTTCATCTCCACCAAAATCATCCATTTCTAGTTGTTCTAAAACAACACGTATTTCTTCTGGGTCCGAATACTTTTTGGCTGAAGCCATATTTCTTCAGAAATTTCACAAAACACGAGTTCAAACAAATCAAAAAAGTGGAAGGAAAAAAAATAAGTTGAGCGTTAACTGCACTGTGGGGTCTGTGGGACCCCAGTCACACTTCTTGACTGCACTATACGACTGCTCGATCATAACTGAGCTTTCTAAGGGCATGAATTGAGAGAGAAGGGGTGTGCAAGTATTTACATGGTAGGTAAACCATTCTGTGATTGGCAGACAAAACGCGCCGGGATGAAACAAGTAGCTTGGGGTCCCATGGACCCCACAGTGCCATTCTAGGGCTAGTTATTTCATTTCATTTGTTCGCTGGTATTGTGTTTGATTTAGGTATGTCGCGATTACCTTACTTTCATATTTGTCCCATCATGTAGTGGGTGATGATTAATTATGCGATTTTGGCTGAACAGGGAAAATTTCTTTACATTATTTTATTGAATTTTAACAAAAGGAAACAAGCATCTGGAACCCCAAAGATATTTCTTGTAGAGGTAAGAACAAAGTGGGCAATGCATTTTTTCCATTCTTATTAGGTACCCCTGAATCATATTGAATTTGAACTTCAGGTTTATTCATGCGGTTCTATCATAATTAAAAAAAACGCTGCAAATTACTACACAAAGGTTTATTATTTAAGTATTAGACAGCCCTTCTACGTAGATCTCTGGTCCATAATTATTAAACGCCACATATAGTATACTTAGTATCGGAACTCGGAGCTTCGGACCTCACAAATGGGTTCAATCCATTACAGCAGCGGAACCTCACAATTTTACGCTTTTTAATATAGTTGATAAACAAAACAATTTATTACCAAGTCATCATTCCAACACATAAAAGTGTTACCTATGCTGTATATTGATATCATTTAATTGGTCAAATTTCAAAAAATGTGCTGACAAAATCACTGAAAATGGCTAAGAACCTTTAAATTGATATTTTTTAGCATAACATTGGTCAAATAAAGTTTATCAACTACGAAATGGAACATTCAAAAATTTATGTACGAAATTATGCTTAAAACTTGAACTTCATTAAATTTTGTTTTAAAAAATCTTCAAAATTGCAGAAAATAGACGTAAATCATAAATCTCTTTTTGAATAGAAAAGTATCATTTAGAATACTTTTTTTTTCCCATAAAATTAATAGCTAACATTTTCTTTTCACTCATAAATCTCCAATTTCTATACAACATTAAATATACGAAAAAAAGACACTTTTTCGCCTATTTTTGGCTCATAGCACCCATGAGAGTGGAGCGATCGAGCTGGCGAGAAGTTAGGACCAACTAGACCCCAAGTGGAGTCTATTTGCGAAAGAACAGATTTTTTAAGTCAATTCTAAGGCCTTTTATGGCCCGGACGGCGGACGGCGGACGGCGGACGGACATTTCAAATTTGGATTCTACGCACCTTGAAATGTAAAGTGACAAAGTTTGAGGGGGGGTTATACAATTTTTTTGCTATACGATCACATAGGCTTATTATTGGAAATAATAAACCAATAGGGTCAAATAAACACGCTAAATATATTTCCGAATAAATTATATATTTATATTCACATCTTGATTCATAAAAATATTACGGTGTTCAGTATAAGTAGATATAGGTATGAAGGTTCGAGTACCTACCTGTATATTATTGCAAGATTTTTTTTGAACACGTAAGTAGGTATTGCAAACCCTAAAAATTAATAGTTATGAACTTGATGTAAAACTTGAACTTAAATGTGAAATATAAAAGAAGTTTCATTCATGCAACATGATCGTATGAGCCAATGTTCGTAAATTGTCATATTATATTGTTAATGTTGAATTGTTATATAAATTATGGGTGCTGAGAAGTTGTCAACTTCAAGTTTCGTGGCATTAGAATTTGTTCTAAATTTTGATTGGAGTGAAATTGAAACTATTCCATGAGCTCTATCACACCAAAACGAAGAATAAAATTAGTTTCCAACACTTTCCGTGAAATCTCTGACGGAGAATGACGGAGAGTGATAGGATAGCCACGTCCGGGACGAGACAGTAACACGCTGACGCTTTGAAAGAAACTGAAGCGATTCGTCGGCCGGTGTTCTAGGCAGCTCAGATGTGGGGGAATCAAATGGCGAGAGAAAATTAGCAGGAAAAAACAGCTGTGCCCGCAAAAATTCAAGAAATATCTTAGACGGAGTGTCACCTGCAAAAGGTCCGGAAAAACATATTCTCCTCTTGATTTTCAAAGGAAATTAACTTAAAATTATGAGAACCCCCGAGGGAGAATCTTCAGAGGTTGACCAAGGTGCTGTGAGGGCGCGAATTTCGATTAACCCACGAAAAACCCTTCTTCAGGACATCATAGTTGGGAAGGTCGAGCCTGGACACGGACGGAGAATGACGAATTGACTATTTAAACTTTTTTTTTCTATTGAATGAACTCATTATTCGGAAAAATGAGACAAGTGGTTCTAGATAAAGTCAAATACAATAATTAAAAAAAAATGCAACTCAAAAAATTATTATGGGGCATGAAAAACGCTCTGGACATCAAAATGTCGCTTTCTGGGAGAATCGCCTATATTCTCCTTATTCAAATAAAGATTTTGGTATTTTATTTTTCTATAGATTTTTTAAGCACACACCTATTAATCCAAACCATCCATCATCTTTCCTTTCGCCATGTCTTCTTGACCAGTTGTTTTTTCTCTACCATAGCTTTGAATGTTTACAGAAGGTTACGCGAATTGTAGTTCACCCAAGGGTAGCAGGTTATCTCAAAATGCGCATGCACAGGGCTCGGAGCTCTCGATGAGACCCCGTCGAAAGTGTGGGGCTGCTTGGGGGACCTCCCCGGAGCAGCTCTGGGGGCGCTATAAGATCTGTTGGAACACGGAGCTCTCAACCCCATAACCTTGTTGGAACGCTATTTAGAGCTCTGAGCTCCTCTAGGGCGCCCTTTTGTCCTTGTTGGAACAAAGCTATTATTTCATCATCATCAAGCTTGGTCCAGCCTTGCGCCAGTGCCACTTGCCATTGCCGATTTCCATTGCCAGAGGCAAATTTCCTCGGCCAGCATAGGCCATTCTGTTGAGGGAGCTTTAGGGTTTCAAGGAACCTTTCGAAAGGTGAATTCAAAGCGGGGAAGAAACCTTCTTGTCATTACTTTTTTAAGCGCTGAATTCACCAGTGGAAAACAGTTGTTGTCCGACATTAAAGTTAATTTTCCCAACATGCTTTTTCCTACGTACACGTTTCTTCCCCTGTACCCTTCATATGTAGACAAATAATTTATGATGTCTCCTGAAGGGACAATAAGCGGTTTTGTCTATTTTTTTATCACGATTCATTGTAACATATCAATATCGCTGACGAGCGAATTGTCGATCTATTTCAATTGCTCAATTTCCCACGAAGGAAAAGAAAATGTGACCGGTTAGTTGGAATTCAACAAATTTAATTGAGAATGACCAATCGCCACGGGAGTTCCGAGCCAAGAACACGAGACGTTCGCAAGAAATCAAGTTGACTCACGACACTCTAGACCCTAACCAACTAATCTAATTTTTTACGAAAGGATTGATTACTTGATGTTATGTATTTTTGAGATGCGAGCGTAGCAAGCATCCAGACCACTGATCTAAGCAAAAACCTGATCTGTGTAAGATCTCATGGCAACCGGAGCGCTGAGAATGCCACGCAGTGGGTAGTCGAACTGAAGAGCGATTCAGGGTCTAGACGTCTAGAGTCTCGTGACTCTACTGGATTGTTCGAGAACATCACGTGCTAAGAACGGCTTCAGAAAATCATTGCAACTCACCCCTGGAAACAGAGGAACGTCTGAAGGTACTGCACTGTGAAGTATTTCAAACTACAGTAAGTAGGTATATTTTTTTTTTAGGCGAGGACTATTATACTACTTATTATCACAATGATTTCCGCAGATATCTGATGAATAAGCCCTATTTTTTACGGAAATGAATCGATAATGACTTAGTCAGCTCAGTTGTTGTGTCCTGTTTGTTAACGAATGCAATGAAGATGGATCATAATATCAGACATTGAATTTGAAAATAAAAAAAGTTTTCAGTCATGCTGCATTGCTAATAGAGCGAATTTTTGAAGAAAAGTAAATGAGGGGATGCGGTACAGTGGTCCAGATTTCCGGAAAACGTGATCGAAACTCCTGGCCAACTTAATTATGTCACTTTTGCTTTCAAATTAGTAGACCTTATGTTTTTGAGTGCATAGATTCCAAAAATCATGTTCTTATTCACTTTTGAGACTCAGAAATCGTTGAAAAGTGACATATTTCGGCTTTTTCGTTAATTACCGAAACTTTTCATATCAGACCCGAGTGTGTATTTGGTTATCTCAACGTTTTCATAATAATTAATAAATTACTGAAGTTGAATCGAAAATATTGGAAAACTAGAAAAAAATGACCAAATTTATTTGTTTAATAAAAGTATCTAATTAGTTTCATTATAAACATCTTCTTTAATTTAAAATTCAAGATTAATGCCAAAAAAAAATCAAAGTCGTGCCTTTAGAAACTGGTACTGGTCCTGGGGGTTTCTGAGGGTGCTGAATCCGAATCCGAAGCCCATTTTTCACCTTGACGTCCAGTTATTTATTTATTCATTTCGTTTATTTTTCGTCACAATAAATTGTTTGACAATTGTCAGCACTTAACAAATAAATAAAAAAGTTGGTTATAATAATTTCAAAAAACTAAGCTAAAAATGAAAATGAGACCACTAAGCAAAGATGCTAGCCACAGGCATCCATCCGCCCAGAACGGCGGCCCGGCCGGGGCGTCCCGGCCGAGCCCGGACCCGACCCACCATGGCGATCTCCCGAGGGTGCTCATCCATTTCTGAAAGAGCACCCTTAAACACGATCAACAGGCGAATCGCATCAGGAAGGGTGAACCAGGCGAGACAGCCCCTGGGCCAGACCGAGAGCCCCCCACCGAACCACCAAGCGAACAAAACAGATACACGCAGCCAAACACACGATAAATTACACACATACCTAACAATCATTCATTCAGTTAAAAGATTTATGAATTAACAAAGATGTATAAAAAAATATCAATAATAATTATTATGTACACTACATCTAAGTTAAAAGGAAGAAAAAAACACAAACAATGCTCAACAAATTATCACAGTGTGGTCATAATTAGGATCTAGCTCGAGTACTTTTATCAAAATTCCTCGGCTGCTGACATAAAGAACAACTAATGGCTATAATAAATACTGAATCAAGAAAAATCAAGTGTAAGGGGTGACAATGTCCTATCGTCAAAATTCAATAGAAAAAAAATCAGAAACTGTTTAGAGTTCCGCAGCAATTAATAATTTTTTTGTAGCTCTCTTGAAGGCCGACGGAGTCAATTTTGATATAGAGACAGGCAGGTGATTAAAAAGTCGCGGACCAACTTGTAGTGGGTCATAGATGCGTGGGGCATAGATGCACTGAGTGGGTCCCAGTGATAGATGCGGAGAGTCTTACAGGAGAAGGTCACAATAATTCTCTACTCCTTGTATTATACGTATGCACGTCAGATCCCTTGGTGAAACTTGATAAACTTTTTTTTTTTTTTTTTTACGTATAACAAACATTGGTGCACGTAGAGGGCAGGCATAGTTAAAGAACCAAGTCGGCGAAAGAAGCCTCTACAGCTCTCACGGCCTCCGAGTCCGAAAATAACACGAATTGCTCGTTTCTGCTGTTTGAAAACTGCCTCACTCTGAGAGGAGTTGCCCCATAAGAGAATACAATAATTAAGCCTGCTCAAGAAACTGGCAAAGTATACAGTTCTAATAATATCAAATGAAACTGAGCACTTCAATCGACGTAACATAAAGTTACAAGACGCCAACTCAGCTAATAAATGCTCAACATGAGCTGCCCAAGAAAGTCGGTTGTCAATAGTCAACCCCAGAAAACCAACTCTCTGATGACAACCATCATCAAGACTGAAAGTCAGCTCCTTAGTCTTTTCATGGTTGAGAACCAAAGCATTTGACTCACACCATCGTTCAATAATGAGTCCTATCAGAATTTACGTCGGCATCACAGCCAGTGATAAGTGAGGTGATATCGTCCGCGAAAAGAAATAGTTCAGCGCCATGTACAGATTGAAAAGCCAAATCATTAATGAAAATAATGAACAAACAAGGCCCCAAAACCGAGCCTTGTTTCACTCCACATGGAATAGGGACAGCCTCTGATGAGGAGCCGTTATGAACAGTGACCTGGTGCCACCTCTCCAAATAGGATTTGAAGAAATTACAGGAAGTCGCGTCCAAGCCATAGTGCTTCAGTTTCCTCAATAGAATATCATGCGGTACTGTTAATAGATCAATCTAATATCTTCTCTGTGAAGTGCTCCATGCTAGGCCGGCGACTCTACCGGCAGTTGTTGTAACCTGCCGTGTTCCTGTGTTCACCTCGTTCGAATTATACTTTCCTGTTCGCTTTTACTTACCGGTCTGAAACTTATTATTTCCCAATTTCCCGTTATTATTACAGGTTATGGTTGCCCAGAATACCTGAAGTTCAGTGCTTTGCGACTAACGGGATTTGTTTTTGGCGAAATAGTTGTAAGTTTTCGTGAAACTAGTCGCGTAGATCGCTTTACTCGCATAGATGCTATGGGCCAAAAACGGGCGAAAAAGTGTCTTTGAGTGTTAGATTTATGCACGCGCACACTCCTGGTGGGTGGGAGAGGGTGGGCGGGAGAGAGTGAGAGGGAGGGCGAGGCGGAGGGAGTGAGAGGGAAGAGAGTGTGGGGGAGGCGGAGGGAAGAGATGGAAGGGAGGGGAGGGGAGAGGGAAGGGAGGGCGAGGGAGTGTGGGGGAGGTGGAGGGAGCGAGAGGGGGGGAGGGGAGAGGGAAGGGATAAAGCGTAAAATTATGGGGTCCTGGAGCTGTAATGCAGTGAACGAGTGAACCAAATATTGGAATCGCGAAGCCCCAAGATTCGATAGTAAATATACTATAAGTGAGGCTAAATAATTACAGTCAGTTTTCTACGTAGAAGGTCTGTATGATACAGAAATAATAAACCTTTGTGTAATAATTTGCAGGGTTTTTAATTGTGGCTTTTAAAGAAAATATATACATAAATGCAGTGGCGTAATTTGAGGAGGGGCAGGGTGGGCAGAGCCCCCCCACGATCACAGAGGATGTAGAAGTTCTTCTTGAAACGGATGCTGCGTGAACAATAATTAATAATTTCACATTACTAACGTCAGTACCAATTACGGTAAGTTCGAGAACGCAACCCGCAAAGCACGCCTGTTATGTGGGTCCAGTTACCTAGCAACTTCAAGGCTAACTAGGAACGCTCCTCCAAGGCTGGTTCCAGGGAGGGCCAAACGCCGTGGATAATATAATTGCCCATAATGCCCATCCAACAGAAGCGAAATAACTACAGTAAAAATAATGGTATGCTGGATACTATAAAGTGAAACAATGGTGAAATTATGTCGTTCCCCCTCTCCTGAGGGGGGGCCGGCCCTTCCTCATTTCCCTCCTGCAAGCCATAAGTCATTTTTGCCCCACTCTCATTGCCCCTACCTTTCTCCACCTTCACAGCCATGGAAACGATTGAAAGAATCGATATGTGAACCAACCGATAAATCATTTTACTTCAGTTTGTTTACTTTTTGTGATATTGTGACGTCTCTCATCAACGTTTAATGCCCTATATCCTGTATCTTATACCGTGGTAATTGTCATACAATGTTTAACATGAAAGGAACCGTAGTTAGTGTAAAAGTGAGTGCTAAAGTTACGAGTTATGAACCCCTTGGAGGGATACATCAAGATCTACAAAGACGATTGGATTGGAAACGGTAAGTCAATGATGCCTAGAGCTTCCCAGTTCATGAGCATTTTCTCATAATAAAGACAGATTTAGTTTGGTAAGAATGTTCTTTTTGTGTCCATCAAAAGAAGGGTTAATTACCTACCTTAATTTAAGGTACGTAAGGTTATGCTGTAAAAATAATACAATGTGTCTGCTCTTCCCTATTCGTCTCCCTACATAATGATTACTTTTATGGGTGTTTCTCAGAAAAAGTGCAAAAACGGATCTTCAGAAAAGTGGCCCTGCGAACCATTTCCCAAAAATCCATAAAAATTCATACGTGATCTAGAGGAACTAAACAATGATTTGAAACCCAGTTTTGAGGTCAAGAACAACTTTTGAGCAGAAAACTCCGAATTTTGAAATGTTGGATGTGGCGGTAATGATCACACAGGTTTTAATTGTGGGGCGGTAATGAGAAATTGCTAACTTACAAGTGAATTGAGAGCTGCTTCTGGATTCTGTATATTCTTCAATATGCTCTTCCAGCATAGACTCTACATGTCAAGTTGAAGATATGAAGAAGAAACCTAATTTGAACATTGAACATCGTTGTTCAGATGTTCGAGTAATCTATCGTAGAACTTGAGGGGAAGGGAAGAAAAGATTGAAATAGCTGAAATTTAAAACAACTTTAATAAGAACTTTAAAAAACGCGTACAAAAATAGTAAACATGTAGTAAGTAATAAGTAGTAAATAATTAGGTACTTATATCAAGGCAAGTATATTTCTGACAAAATAAACTCAAGGAGAGGTAAGTACCGACATGGAAGACATTGTACTTGGCAGGACTTGAAAAATCAGTCTTTAAAAATTTGACACACAGTACATATATACGAATAAGAGCAATACGCGTCATGAGTCATATCACAATGAAACTAAAATACATCTCCTTACTACTATTTGGACTCAATACTAGAAGATAAAGACTAGAAACGTCTTATAAGACTTGAACACAAACATTTTAAAATGCTAACTTGCCATTTTCCGACTGATAACTATGTGGGTAGTTTTAAAAAATCAGTCTACCTACAATTTCAATAAATCATCAATTTTTTACCAAACTCATCAATATAACTTCGCATTTCTATTTACCCATTACCAAACAAGGAACTCAACGAGGAAATTAATTAGGGTTAATTACAAGTTGCCCAAAAGGTTAATAAAAAACTGGTGTAAAGTGTACTGGAATGTAAAAAAGAAATTGGAAAAAAAATGGAGCGCACAAGTTCAGACATGGGTCTTTAACATTTCAATATAATCATATTCCTCTAACTTGGAGAGCCGTGATGTGACGGGTGTTGGAGGTTTCGTGATTTTGTAGAGAAGTTCGTCCACTTTCAGCTTCTGTCTCTGGGGTGGATGTGGCCATTTGAACAGTTTATTTGACCCAGATCTGACCATGAAGTTGACGAGTGCCTCTCCATCTTCTAAATGTTCAACAATTCCCGGGTACCAGTTTTCGTCTTCATAGAGCGCGGCGACCCAGTCTGCTTCTTTTACATTGTTTATGGTAAAAAGGGGGGTTATTGGATGTGGGGTGCGAGGCAAGGAAATATTATCATCAGCAGTGGTGCTAGTTGATGGAATGGCTCCTTCTTCAGTATTCATGCTGCTGATGTTGCTAGTTGGTGTACCTCCAAGATCTGACTGGCGACTGAGGCAAAATGGGGGAGAAATTGAAAAATGTGAGCACATTTCTCCCGGTTTGCAACGTACGCAGGATAAGGCGTTGCTTTGAATCTGCTGGAAGGACGAATTCCAGGATGCCTGATGCATCTTCATAGTATTTTTCAGTGTGGGTATCAACAAAGACTCAGGAATCTGTTTGTCCACTTCTCTCATGTCATTTTCTTTAATAACTATTAGCTGGATTTTTTCTACCCCCTCCTTAACTACCTCAATAAATTCCTCCAGACATGACACATCCTGCATATTGGCGACTTTTCGGTCAGCGGTGCGTTTTACAGTGGCCCCCACACCGTCAACTGGCCCTTTTCCGTGGCCGGCCTCTGAAAAATTCCATGTGATTTGTTCAATTTGTGTGAACCACTTGGGGAAAATTTTGCTCATGATGGTGAACATAGTTCTGTTTTTATATTGCCCGGTAGGGCCGTCAGATATGAAGTGGATGGTGTCGACAGTAGGGCATTTCTGTAGAAGTGAATTGAGAACTGGACGCAAATGTGCAGCTACTGCACGTGCATCGTGCCTCAAATTCTCTGACACTGTACAGAAACAGATCGGTTTTTTGTTGAACACAACTGCTACAACTGTGTGCAGTGATAGTTGTTGGCGAGAGGCACCAAAATGCACTGATTGAGGCTCAGATGCATATTTGCAGCAATAATTTTCAGAGAAATCTATATGAATAGTGAGTTCCCTTTCACCCCTTTGTTTAAAATTAGTAAACGCTTCCTGTTGGTGTTTGTTTCGATAATAATGACCCAATATCACGTCTACATCTTCCAGAAATGTCTTTACTGCAGCGATAGCAGGATCTGTGATTCTGTTCTTTACCATTCTTTTCACTGGTTTCAAGATCCCTTTAATCATACGTTGCTCAGTTATTGTCTTCCGTTTGAAGTAATGGAAGTTGACAGCACCATCGAAACTGTTTATCTTGACTGTCTTACTGCGACATTTCTTGCATTCCTTGGTAAAACATTTAGGTGAAGGATCGCTGCATAGCATGCTGTTTATTACAGCTGTTGGGTTTGATGCTGTAATAATTTTGTGAAGAGCCATTTTCCCCACCAAGAACTCGAAATTTTCATAGGTACTTGATACACAGACAAGTGTCTCGAGCAGAGTGTGAGGCACGGACAACAAACTTAGGTCTGAACCTCAGTTTGAAAGAACCGGGTTTCAAATACTTCATCCATAGATTCCTCAATGAATCATTCAGATACCTTTTCTGGAACTGCTGTTTTTTCACATAAACGAAGTCCTTCTTTCCTGGGCAGCATCGAGAGTTTTCATCATTCAAAGTGAATTTTCCAACATCGTTTTGAATGATTTTGCTTTTCCTAGCAAGCTCATTATTCTGTTTTATGTTCAAGTTTCTCCTAACGTTAGATTCGTACATCCGGTAAGGGAAAAATTCCCCAACTTGAGACAGCATACGATATTTTAGTAGAATGCTGCCTCCCAGCATTCTGACAAGGGATTTTTTATCTTTCATGGGGAGTGACTTATAGGTGGTTCTCAGCTGAGCTTGAACAACATTGGCAAAGATGAGTTTCTTCCTGACTCTCTTCCTGAGGTGTAGTGTCTGATATAAGTCTAACAGCATTTTTTCTGGGGCTTAGAGGAGGAACACTCGCCTTTTGGATGGCTAGAAGTTTCTTCTTCAGACGATAAATCTTCTACTTCCAGCGGCGCGCTATTATTTCTGAAGCAGCTCCATTTTTTTCTCAAACTCCAATATCCTCACAGTTTTTGACCTGTTCCGCAAAATAATTCTATGTCACGCATCTCTTCTACTGCTTCCAGCACGACCTACAATAACGGGAACAACCGTTTGCTGTGGCGAAGGAAGCAGGAGCTGAGGACTATGTTCAGGAGTTGATGGAGTCAGGCTGAGAAGATTTCTTACATTCGTATTCAACGCTCTTTTCTTTTAATAATAATTGCTGGAGTTGGCTCTCAAGCGTTTTCGCTCAGCTCTTTGACGCCTGGCCGATAAATCAGAAATAAGTTTTATCTTACCTTGAGCTTTTCTTCTCAGATATCTCTGTTTCTCTTGCTCAAGACGTGCTCTTCTGACATCGGGGTTGTTCTTCCGCTCTTCCTTCCTCTTCCTGTATCTCTCCTTCCTTCTTTCTTTTGCTTCTTAAGCAGTGTATTTTCTCCTTGGGGCCATTATAGGGAAGACCTGAAAAGGGAATATCCTATGTCAAATGAGTACCCTTGGGGGATGGGAGAAAGAAGTTCAGAAAGTTACACAGTGCCATTCTGTGTGAGCTAGAATCACTACTGCAGCTTGGCTTATGCAATAGGACTCACTGATGTTTGTCAAGAAACAATTTCAACAAGATAACTTGACATTTTAAACGGAAATCACCTGATATTCTCACTACCACACCTTTATCTCATCTCCACCTCTAAATGAAAATGTGGTGGTAATGACAGGATTTCAGGAGTGGTAGTGAGGATTCAGACTTTGAAAGCATGCCATTTGAAAAGTTATTATGCTATTTTGAAAAACGAAACGGCGTTTCATTGTGGTTTTTATGTAGAATCTTTATACATGTTTAAAAGAAACAGCATACGCAGGTATACATGAGAACCATTGAGGGTTGGTAATGAGAAGACAAAAAATACTCACCAAGCTGACATCCTTCCTGCGAGGCTCCTGAAGCTGGACTGGGGGGTGGACTGCCGAGAGAGGGTTCAACGATCTCTGCAGGGCTGCCACTTGGTACAAGGGGCTGTTTTTTCTTCAAATTTCCCTTCCAAGATCGTAGGTGGTGAAAACCGGATAATGTGGCGGTAATGATAAAAAAATTGGAGACAAAGTTCTGAGTAATGTAAAATCATTTAAATGTGTGCGAATGCTTGAAAAATAAAAATTCTGAACATTTTTAACTATCTACTTTTAATTATGGAAAGCCATTTTTTGAAAAACTTCGAATAACGTGGTTCAATTGGCTGCTGAAATTTAAAAACGTGTCGGGAGACATGTGGTGGTAGTGAGAATTTAGGTTTTTAAGATAATAAAAAAGTACATTTTTTCGCGAAAAGTCGCTGTTTTTGTGTTCAACGTGTTAGAGGGTAACGAAATGAATGTAATGGATGAAAAACAAAGTGACTACTGGAAGCAATGCAGCGGAGACACGGTTTTTGCACTTTTTCTGAGAACCACCCATATGTTCATTTTCTCTCGGTAGGTAGGTAGGTACCTACGACTCAAATTCAAATTAATTCTTAAGTGATTGTTTTCGCTTAATTTTTTTCAACAATGAACCTTTGCAATCAACCATTTCTCCTCTGCGAAATCAGATGGGTAAAAATACCGATTGTCACTTCCAGGTTCGTTCGGGACAAAGTACAAAATAAATACCTATTGTGCGTCATACAAAGCATAACGCTTTTTCCCATCTACTTCTTACATTCTCCTCTTCGTTATAAATAATTATATATCAGATTTCCATTGATTTTATATGACCCGGACTTTTTGACAAGGACTTTAAATTTGGATTTTCGGTTTTGTGCAGATATAAGGTATAATTTCGGTGATTTTACATTTACTTTGCTAATTGCTAAACTTCTGGTGCAAGTGGCGAGCGCGAAAGTATTTTTCCTGAGATCTACTTAAAAAATTATGAAGAACATCATTCTTCATAATTTTTTACGCTGAATTCAGGGGAAATGAGGGGGGGGGGGGGGGAGTAACCTTTCCGTGGGACACCCTGTATACATGCTACAATGCCTTCTTTGTGACTAGTAGTACCCACCATACATATTTATACTATAGTTACATATATAATCTTTGGCTGTTGTTGTTGCCCCTCCGTGATAAATTGCTTTGCTACGCCACTGTGGTCGATTGCAGGAAATTAAACCTCGGGATAATTAATATTTAATGTCTCATAGTAGAACACAACCACAGTCGTAAAAAAGTTTAATGATACCTAATTATATATTCAATATAACCAATTACACGGAACAACACGTAGCTCAATGATCTGAGGCATGTTAGCTCTAGAGCTACAATTTTGCGTGTAATAAAATGATACAAAGATAAGTGAACTTACACGAAGGATATTTCTCACTAACTCTGATGGATGCTGTTACTCACCTACCACCTACACTCACTACTCAAGACGTATACCAAACCATGACCAGAGCTGAGCAAGCACAGAGATCCAATCAAGTGCAGAAGCTGCTGGCACTACAAGTACAAGCTCGAATTTGAGGAAGAAAGGTTATCTGGACCGCACCTTGCTGATTTCCAGTGTCGTCGGTGACCACCCTGGCTTCCGGAAGGGGAGGGGGGGGGGGGGGGACAGAGAGCCAGTAGCCAACAGGATTACTGGGCTTTTTCCCGTGAAAGAGCGGACGGCTTACGCGAGCAGGAGGTGGGAAAGGTGGAGGAAGGCCCCAGAAAGTTTTGGAAGATTCGAGAACATTATTGTCTCAAACAATTAGTAAGTGGGAAAATATACAGAGGTCAGGCCGCGAGAGCAAATCATAGAAATACCAGAAATTCGGCCAAGTTAGTCAGTTCTTTTTGGTTCTCCTGCGACGATGGATCTCCCAGCTCTCCTGAAGTCGATGCAGCTCCTGAGACCCCAATATATACGGCCGAGTGCCGACACGGAGAACGTAAGGCTGGACAATCGTGTTCGTGCCTCTGGGTACCAGATTCGTGCAGCATGGATCACCTGATCGAGACCAGGACTCACCACACCACTTCCGACTTCACGTCTTGTACTGCCTTTGGGCTCCTGCACGTGATTTTTGTCAATTTCACATTGGCCAATACACTAGGTAGGTAGTGACATAGTTGTTAAATGCATTCATAAAGACAGTATCAAGAAACGTAACGTAGTTGAACGAATAGAAAGTCTTTTTATAATAACTAAGAATTAGTAGGTACCTATGTAGAGTAATGCGCCTCATGCAGAAGAGAAAGTTGAACGTGACCATTCAGAAACGATATGAATATTTATTTTGACCTTAATGATCTTTTTGCACTCTTTAAGATACCCTAGTATATGACAACTTGTCTTGCATTCATTCCGAACACATGCCCTTAATTTTATTGACGTTCAGTAATACCTTGTATAATATGTAATTTACTTATTCTTCGAAATGAAGCTTGCAATTGAACGCTTTAATTTTTCTAACTCATATTTGATGCACAATTATTACTTTTAAGCCTAAATTACACTAGGTATCACCTTTGCATATAACATAAACACACAATGTATGCCCTGTTACTTGAATTATACTTTCGTGTATGAATTCTAGTCGAGTTTTCCATTTCACCCAGAGGTTCAATCACTCTTGTGAATAATTGCACTTAATTCAAGTAAATTCAAACCTTCTGATACTACGTGTCATTATAGTTTAACCTTACTGAACGCTTGCTTTGTGCCCTATTAAATACCACCCAGAGAAACGCTGAAATCCAATCTCTCGTGCTGCATATTATTAGACACGTAGGAAACACGACTGATAGTTTGTGACACGGCAAGGTGCATTTCTAGGTACTCGATTTTCGTCAACAAGTCCCTCGAACGTTGTCACAAGGTGAGTAGTGAACGACGACAATCGTCAGTGAACTCACGGTATGTGCGCACTCACCTCTTATACGTTTTGACACACTACTAGTTTTGTTCACACCTTTGATAGATTTGATTTCCATTCATTACTTTCATTCCGTTCTCGAGACCTAAGTATGTGGATGTGAGTGGTGAGATTTGATTCCGAGCCTAGCGGATCAAAACCATTAATTCATTATTTTTTTTTTTTTATTAAATCCTATCATCATAATTGTCGTTCCCTCACAAGCTCGCATACTGCAAAACATTTAGTACATAAGATAAAATAAAACGGACTGGTAAGTAGGTACCTATTTGAAAAAATAATACAGGTTTGGTTTCTGATGAATGGCTAGCCAGTACCTGAACCAAGTAAACAAGAGAGAATTCATGTCAAAAAATACTATCTGTGTACCTGTGCTCCGCTACGGGAAAATTGTACGATGACAACTACAGGAGTTACATTTCCCTAGAAACGCGTTGGCTGTATGTGAAAATAATCAGAAAACGTTGTAATATTTTTGGGAACGGAACGGGTAACAGAATTATTAGAACAACCCCCAACAATAAGATTATATTCTTGTAAAAAAAAATGCAAGTCTGGCAGTGTTTTTGAATCGAGTACCTACTAGTGTAACGTACAATAGTTTATTTACATCATTGAGTCCGAAAACAACATACCATTGATAATAACAGTTACAAACGACGTTTCCAGTTCTGTGACAGTCTTTGGATGGAACTCAACGTCGCTTGTGAGGACTAAACCAACTTATACGCAAACTTCACAGCTACCTGATTACGATCAGAAGGCTGGCTGGTGGGTGCTGTCGGCATCCTCAAGCCCAACTCTCGGTCTTCGCTTCTGGTTGGAAGCTTCAGATGACAAAATCTCAAGCAGCAGCGAAAGGTGGTCAACAAAGTTTTTCGAAAGCTGCTTCCAAATACTGTGTATATAAATACATTCGAGGATGAGTTGAATAAGATGAAAAAATAACCGACCAAATATAATGTACTCATATCAACCCCATGCTGTTCCTCAGAGATTTCCAGAATTTCCGTGATAGAATAAAACATGCCGACCGCCGAGCAGGCTAAAAACTCAAAAACGACGTACACCAGCATCCTCGTCGTCTTCTTTTCTTCTCTTTGGCTAGTCGACAGCGCCATTCGTAGGTTTTCAGATTTCTTCAACTGGAAAGAAATTTATCATGAGGAGATAAACTGACTTGGGTGGTTCTGGGGCTGCTCATAACTTCTAACTACTCAACCACTTTAATAGAGTTGTACAGCTAAGATGTTCAAGCACGAGAATTCAAACCTTTAAGCCGCATTTGTAGTTGCTCGAGTCATACCATATAGGTAAATGTATAGGGTATATAGGGACCATATTTGTGCTACAAATAGTCCTAGAGTGCTGAATAAGTTGAATTCATTACAAACAAGTACAATTAACATCCCCCCCCCCCCCGGGCGTGTAGCATCAGTCAATTGGTATTTTTGTTACTGATGTCAAGCGGCGATCTTTGACCAAAGCACAAAAGAAAAACGTTAGTATGACTTCATAATTCTGAAATGGAGTATCAATGTTACACGGTGATAAATTGTGACATGGATATTATGCCTAATGTCATCGTAAACGTCATACTGTCTACCGCCGCGTTTCCAGCGTGAACAGGAGAGAATTTATCACATTCAGCTGATCAGGACGGAGTCCGTCATTTCATTCATCTAGAGGTATCCCAGGGAGGCTCCATATTAAATGCTTGTTCCATATGTTGATGCCGGCCTTAAGGCTCAGATGAAAAACTGAACGTCTGAAGGGATATTTGGCCTTGAGGCGGGGTTGATGAGGCCAACGCATCAGGCCGCCTCGGCAATACGACATTTCATTCGCCCCCCCTCAAACTTTGTCACTTTACGTTTCAAGGTGCGTAGAATTCAAATTTGAAATGTCCGTCCGCTGTCCACTGTCCGCCGTCTGCCGTTCGCCGTCCGCCGACCGCCGTCCGGGCCATAAAAGGCCTAAGAATTAACTTAAAAAACCCGGTCTTTCGCACATAGACTCCATTTGGGGTCTAGTTGGTCCTAATGTTTAACCATCCCGATCGCTTTACTCGCATAGATGCTATGGGCCAAAAACGGGCGAAAAAGTGTCTTTTTCGAGGCTTTGAGTGTTAGACTTACGCACGCACGCACGCCTGGCAGAGGGGTCACGGTTGGTGGTGAGGGAGGGTGAGCGGGAGGTGGAGTGCGACTAGGCGCCGCGGCACCTTGTGGTGTCGCCGAGGCACCAGGGGCGTAGCAGAGGGGTGTAGGAGAATGGATATTTATTACTTTTACGTATTATACCCATACATAATACACCACGGCACCATGAGGTGGGTACGGCGTTCCTTCGAGGCATGAATATATGTTTTTTCTAGGTCATTGGTTATTACCAATGCTTTTCCTACGCATATTTAATAACATATCCTCTCAACTTTTCGTACGTTCTTAGATATTGATATTATTAAAGCAATAACTATTTGAATAGATAGGAGCTCAAATCGAGAAATATAAACATGCGTATATAATGATAGAAGTATAGGTTGTGGCAACTCGAAATAAGACACGGCGAGGAGTCTGGATGGGCCTTATGACGTACGCAAGCCAACTAAAACTACGATCATACTCAATTGAAAAAATAATAAACCTATGTGAAATAATTTGCAGCGTTTTTTATTTTATTCCCACCCTTTGTTCTCATCCATTTTTCGAATTGTTCCTTGAGGCAAGCTTCAACGTCTGAATGATTAAATTTTAACTTTCTAGGCTTAACATGAAAGAATTCAGCTCACTCAGCTGATTAGGCTGGAGCCCGTCAATTTATTCGTCTCTGGACCATCCAACGAGAATCCCTATTGAATTTTAACTTTCTAGGGTGTATAGAAGAGAACATGGCTCATTTAGCTGATCGGGATGGGATCCGTATTTTCATTGTTCTCTACACATACCAGAGGGCCTCCCGATTAAATTTAAACTTTCTAGGGTGAAAAGGAGAGAATTTGGTCCATTCCAAGCTTTCCAACTAGTGGTGAAGGATTGTTGTGGAATGGAAACGATCAAGTTACAACTCCCTAGCAGCGATTGTTTGTACATGAAATGCCTTGGAAAAAATTGGAATTCAAAAATGTTCTACGCGAAACTTAAAACGATGCTCATTTCTGTTCTAGAACCAAAAATTTCAACCATGTATCATGTTTTCTCCTCGATATTGATTCGAAATCAATGAAAACATCAGAAATTAACAAGCGGTTGCAATCATGTTCACAATATCAATTATTGACAATGATCACCTGTGTGTAAACAATTATTTATATAACCATGCTCATAACTCAGTTTGTTGGACACGCACTTCGCAGTAGTTAACATAATATTGTTGGATAAATCGAGAGCTTTCGAACGAATGGTCAACGAATTTTGTGGGATGAAAAACGACGAAGTACCATTTCCCTAGCAACGACTCGGTTGTAGGCGGAAATCACTGTAACACTATATGTTTCGTGCGCGGAAAAAAATTGACTCGCAAAATTTGCTAGGACCCCAGGGCTAAAACATGATACATGTTAATACATTTACGTTTTTTCGCATTCAAAAGCAGTTTAATTAACATGTATCATGTTTTAGCCCTGGGGTCCTAGCAAATTTTGCGAGTCAATTTTTTTCCGCGCACTGTTGGATACCATATGATCCGGTCGTTATGATTATAATGTTTGTATGTATCTAATAAAAAGTTCAGTTCTAGTGTAGTTAGAATATTACATGGCGCAGCCTCGGTGAAAACCTACGTTGAAGAATGACAAAGAAGACGAAGATGAAAACAAGGACTAAAGAGATGTTGGATGAGCGTTTGGCACCAGTTGAAGCAGCGATAGATGCATTTAGAAGTCAACTTGAAACATTGACTCAAGCAGTTGTAACAGCCACAGCAAGTCAACATCACACTCTTTCGGACCCATTATCAAACAAGCCTCAATCATCAAGTACTGCGGTTCGATCAGCTTCGGGACGGGATACACCAGATGGTTCAACATCTATTAGAATCAAGGAAGGTTTGAAGATTTCCGGGATCCCGATGCCTGAAAAACTTGAGGAATCCTACTC
Source organism: Adelphocoris suturalis (assembly GCA_030762985.1). Lineage (NCBI taxonomy): Eukaryota > Metazoa > Arthropoda > Insecta > Hemiptera > Miridae > Adelphocoris > Adelphocoris suturalis. The sequence goes on from CM061040.1 coordinate 157,458,559, forward strand.
ATTTGCTCAATTTCAAGATTGGAGAAGGAAATATGAGAATTACATGGTAACACAAGGTGCCCACAGAGCTCCAACCAAGCAAAATAGTGCTTTTCTCTATTCATTTTTGGGTCAAGAAATTTCGGATGTACTGCGACTTGTCTTAAATGTCCCAACTGATTTTAATTATGAGACAGTACTCGATGAGCTGGATGAGTACTACCGAAAGAAAGAGAATGGAAGGATCAGGAGGAGCCAGTTCATGAATCGCAAACAAGAAGAGGGAGAAAACTTTCTATCATACTACCGTGAAAAGAAAAAACTGTTTCATATCTCTGATCCGTGTCCCCAATGCTATGAACAATGCCTCTCAGATAGTATTATAGAAGGCCTCAGGGATGAAAGGGTTAGACGAAAGTGCAGAGTGCTCCCTGATTCTTCTCGTTTATCGGACATTGTGAATATTTGTGAGGCGGAAGAGATGGCCTCCAGAGAAGAAGAAAAAAATTCACGGACGATATCGAGACTGTCTAAATTACAGAAAAAGTGTCCTCGTTGCAATAATCAGTGGCATACAACCCTTAGGGAGTGTCCAGCCAAAGACAATGTCTGCAGCACTTGTAAAATACGTGGACATTTTACCAAATATTGTCGTTCGAAGAAGTCGGTAAAGGCCATCATGAGATCGGACGAGGACAGCGAAAATGAAGGAAATGTAAAAATCAGCTATATGGGGATAAACGGTGTAAAGAAGAAAACAGACATAAGCCAATTCAAGGTGAATATATCGTGCAATTTGAACTCAGCATTTGTAACAAGCTGTTTGGCCATTCCAGATACGGGTGCTGAGGTTAGTGTAGCTGGTCCTAATTTATTAAAAGATTTGCACATCGACTCCAGAATATTAACTCCATCACATATATCCCTTACAACAGCAAATGGCTCCCCTATGAGGGTGATTGGGAAACTACCATGTCTAATTGAATATGAGGGCTTTATGGCGAACCTGGACATTTACATATGTACTGGTGTCAAAGATTTACTCGTCGACAGAACGACGCTGAAAACCCTGGGAGTAATACACCATGATTTTCCGCGCCCACTAGCCACCAGAAAAGTCAACATAACTCAAGAAACGCCTTCAGAAGAAGAAATAGAAGAAGTTAAGAACATGTTGATGAAAGAATATGAAGACGTATTTGATACGAAACCACTAAAGATCATGAAAGGAACAAAAGTCCATATCGAGCTTAAAGACGATGCGGTCCCTTTCGCCATAACATGCCCCCGTAAAGTGCCTTTTGCATGGAGAGACAAGGTGAAACAGGAACTTGATGACCTAGTCAACAAAAATATCATCAGGTCTGCACCTGAAGGAGCTACCGATTTTGTCAGCCCCTTGGTGGTAGTACCTAAATCGAATGGCAATATTCGGATATGTGTCGACTATACTAAGTTGAACAAACATGTGAAACGCCCAGTGCACCCATTTAAGGCTCCATGGGAAGCAGTATCGGATATAGATAATGGAAATAATTTTTTCTCGTCCATGGATGCAGCGTCAGGGTACTTCCAGTTAGAGCTTGACGAACAAAGCAAAAAACTGACAACGTTTTTGACTCCGTGGGGTCGGTATCAATTTCTTCGGACCCCAATGGGGTTGGTGAGTTCAGGGGATGAATTTTGTAGAAGGGGTGATGAAGCACTAAGAGGGATCAGCAACATACAGAAAGTTGTCGACGACATTTTGGTGTATGATAGGGATTTTCAAACACACTGCTCTCGGATCAGACAGATTTTGGACCGGTGCAGAGCTTCAGCTATTACTCTCAACAAAGATAAATTCATATTTGCTAAGCCAGAGATAGCCTATGTCGGCTATATTGTGGGAAAGTCAGGCATACAGGTAGATCCAAAGAAGCTCGAAGCAATAACCAAATTTCACACTCCAGGGAACTTGACAGAGTTGAGATCATTCCTGGGCATGGTCAATCAATTGGGTAACTTTTCTCCCAATATTAGCGCAGTAGCACAACCGCTTAGAGAGCTTTTGAGCGTTAAAAATGTGTTCGTTTGGGAATCAATACACAATAGAGCATTTGAAGAAGTCAAAAAGATGTTAACTGAGCCCCCAGTTTTAACTCATTTCGAGTTATCGAGAAAAACGGCTATCCATGTTGACGCTTCTCGAGCAAATGGTCTTGGGTATGTTTTGTTACAAGAACACGACGGAGTTTGGAAACTCATTCAATGCGGTTCACGTTTCATCTCAGACACAGAAAAAAGATATGCAATGATCGAAATAGAACTACTAGGGATAGTTTGGGCGGTTCTCAAATGCAAAATTTATCTACAAGGCCTCCCAACATTCTCTATAATTTGTGATCATAAACCCCTTATACCAATACTGAACAGGCAAACCCTGGATGAAATTCAAAACCCTCGATTACAACGACTCAAAGAAAAATTAGCAGGCTTCAATTTCATCACAGAATGGAAAGCAGGGAAATCCCACTTAATTCCTGACAGCTTGTCTCGGGCACCAGTAGATGACCCAGAAGAGAGTGATATGTTGGCAGAGGAAAGGGATACGTCCACTAACAGCCCTTTAGCAAGTCTGATTTACCTATTGAGCCAAGGGGATGAAAATCTGAATCCTCCACTCTCAGACTTATCTCTTTCAACAATCCAGGAGTTGGCAAGAAGTGATGGTGAGTACCAAGCTCTTAAGAAGATAATAGAAGAAGGCTTCCCATCTTCTAAAAGGGATCTTCCTAATGAATGCCAGCCTTACTGGAAAGTAAAAAATGAATTAACCATTGATGGTTCCCTCATCTTGAAAGGGTGCCAACTTGTGATCCCTAAAGCGGCAAGGAAAGATGTTTTGTACCAGCTCCATAGGTCTCACCAAGGAATCGAAAAGACCAAAAGACGAGCTCGTCAAACAGTCTACTGGCCAGCAATAACAAGTGATATCAGAAACACTGTGGACGCCTGCGGTTTATGTCAAGAAAATCGACAATCTCTCCAAAAAGAATCCATGATACACGATCCAATTCCAGATCGCCCTTTTGTTGACGTGTCAATGGATCTATTTTCTGTGGGTGGAAAAAATTTCATGGTTTATGTGGACCGGTTGTCTGGGTGGCCAGTTGTGTGTCAGTTTGGATCACGATGTCCGGACAGTCAAACTCTGATCACATGTCTCAGAAGAATATTCGCTGACACAGGTGTACCCATCCGTGTAAGATGCGATGGTGGCCCCCAATTTGCCTCGTTCGCCTTTAAACAATTCTTGAAGCAGTGGAAAGTTACAATGTCACCGTCTTCACCCTATTTCCCTCAGAGCAATGGACATGCAGAGGCTGGAGTCAAAACGATGAAGGCCTTAATTGTGAAGAGTATGAGAGGAGGATGTTTAGACGAAGAAGCTTTCAACGCTGGACTGCTGGAATTCCGAAATACACCGACAGCCAATGGTCGATCGCCTTCTCAAGTATTGTATGGCCATCCTCTTAGATCCTTAGTGCCAGCGCACCATAAAGCGTTTTCTAAGGAGTGGCAGAAGATGACTGACGGTTATGAAAAAGAAACCTACAAAAAAAAGTTGAAAATTGCGGAAAAATACAATTCAACGGCGAAGGATCTCCCAACTCTTCCTATAGGCACTTTTGTTCGGTTACAAAATCCCATCACAGGACGATGGGACAAATGTGGGGAAGTAGTAGAGAGAGGCCCCTACCGAAAATACAAAGTCAAATGTACCAATGGAGGGCTGTATGAGAGAAACCGAAGATATCTCAAGAGGACTCCGAGGGGGACGATTGGAGGAACATTGAGGGGGGAGATGTTGGATACCATATGATCCGGTCGTTATGATTATAATGTTTGTATGTATCTAATAAAAAGTTCAGTTCTAGTGTAGTAATCGTACGAGTGCTTCTTTCCTAGTGTAGTTAGAATATTACAAGCACGAAAAAAATTACAGTGATTTCCACCTACAACCGAGTCGTTGCTAGGGAAATGGTACTTCGTCGTTTTTCATCCCACAAAATTCGTTGACCATTCGTTCGAAAGCTCTCGATTTATCCAACAATATTATGTTAACTACTGCGAAGTGCGTGTCCAACAAACTGAGTTATGAGCATGGTTATATAAATAACTGTTTACACACAGGTGATCATTCTCAATAATTGATATTGTGAACATGATTGCAACCGCTTGTTAATTTCTGATGATTTCATTGAGCTGGTGTTTCGATCGAGAAGAAAACATGATACATGGTTGAAATTTTTGGTTCTAGAACAGAAATAAGCATTTAACCCCTTCTTTTGGATAAATGAGTACGGTCAGTACGGAGATGCACGACAGTGGGAGAAGGTGTTCGAGGAACAGGAACAGCCAAGTGTCTTGCAGTTTTAAGATCGTCTGGAACTGCGGGGACTCGGAGAGATCAGTATAGTCAGGATAGTACAAGGTTTCTCCATTGTAACCCTTATGCGCTACTACCTTTCTGACGAGGAATTGTGGAATCTTATAGAGGATGGAAACGATGAAGATGACCAATGTAAACTTGCGGGCCCTGCTGTGGGTGCAAATCTGTCGAAATTCGAATGGACGACACACCGCGACGTAACGCTCGAATGAGATTGCCAGAGTCAGATATGTTGAGGCGGTCGCAGCCACTCTAAAGACCGCAGGAGCCCAGGCAATGAAAGCTACATAGATGAAATATCTCCTAACGGAGTTGGGTGAGTAAGTGAATTTTGTGGTGATGAAGGTATTGATGATGTATATCGAATCAACGACTAGATCACTGACAGCAATTCCTACAAGATAGACTGACGCCGAGGACTTCATACTCGGCCTCGTCCAAATCACCAAGGACACTACGTTCCCCACCACTCCCATCAGCTCCATTACTACAAGCGCATTCTGTATTATCAGCACAGTGTGAAGTGATGTCATTTTATCAATTTCTCTTTTTCCAGCTTCGAGAAAAAACTACGTTGTTGACAGATACCTACTCCAAAATTCAGGAGTTGATTCACCTGGTATTCTCGTGTTAACAGGTCAGTAACAAGCTTCCCACAAACGTTGGCAACCTGAAACAAAACAAAAATATCGTCAATTTATCAGAAATATGCAATGAAGAACGTGCATGATATTCTACTGTGTCGTGAATTTTCTTCAAAATTATGGTAGATTGCCTTATAAATTTTAGAAAATAACATGTTCATCATCCGTCCGTTTCAAAGTAGGTAATATAAAACGATTCTCGAATTTTAACATATTTTAAGGTACTACATATTACCTAGTTCCCACGCAAAGAAAGAGTAAACCGCAAAATCCTCCAGTACGTTTTAAAAAATTCCAGTACATTTTCCAGGATAATTTTGTGCATTCATTTTGAATGTCCTAGTTTGTAGTTGATATAAAATGAAACTTGTAATGTTCCCCAAAAAATATAAATTTAAGAAATCATACCAGTTTCTGGAATTTCTAGTGATTTTTTATCACATTTTTTGAAATTTGACACAAACTCATCCATTCCTCAGAACGTGTTTTTAGCGAATTCTTGGAAAAAATGAACTATTGCAATGACTCAAAAAAATTTAAGATCAGAATTTTTGAAACATTTGTTCAACGAATTCCGTTTTGAGGCATTCTGAAACGAATCCTAGAGTTTAAAGCTTTTTCATTTGTTTATATATAAATTTTATTTATTTATTTATATACACACATAAATATATATATATATATATATGCGTGTGTGTGTGTGTGTGTGTGTGTGTGTGTGTGTGTGTGTGTGTGTGTGTGTGTGTGTGCGGGATAAGGAAAGTAAATATTATAGAAATGATCTGCGACAAGCGATATCTGAGCTATAATGAGCGGCTCCTAATAACATCAAGGTCATGGCTGCGACCTTGTCATGGCGCGGGGTGTGGTGCGGAAAAAGCGCCACGGAGTTCCTCGAGTTGGGCATCTCGGCAGGAGTGCTCCGTGCTATCACCACTCGCGTCCTCAGGGGCTGTTACCTGAGTGTGTGTGTGACCAGGTTAAAGTGTGTGTGTGTCCTCTTTAACCTTGTCGTGTATACGGCATTGGGTGAGCTGCCAGCTGAAAAAAGGTTTGATCTCGCCCCTGGGTTGCGAGTAAGTGCATTGGCTTTTGCCGATGATGTCATTCTATTCGCCGAAACCCGTGAGGGCTTGCTGATCTCCCTCAACGCAATTGTTGAGCAGCTAACCAAGTGTGGTTTTCTGGTCAACGCAGCTGAGCGTGAGTCGGTCTCCTTGGTCCCGTCAGGTCGCCAGCATAAGGTGAAGGTAGTGGATGAGGAGTGTTTTGTCTTGGGACAAACTTCCATTTCTGCCCGATCTGTGCTGGAGGTCAGGCGGTAAATTGGAGTTGACTTCATGGGTGTGGCCACCATTGCCGCAAGCCGTGTGGACCTTGGTGGTGCCCTAGCTTGTGTCACCAAGGCTCCACTGAAGCCACATCAGAAGCTGCACCTCCTTCGCACGTACTAACTGCCAAAGCTAACCTATGGGCTAGTCTTTGGCAGGCTTACTGCAAGGAGGCTGCTTGAGTTAGACCGCGAAGTACTGCTGTGCGCTCTTGACTAGGCTTCCCACCTGGTGTCCCAAGTGCCTATATCTATCCACCGGTCAAGGCTGTTGGGCTCGGCATTGTCTCTCTCTTAGCCACCATCTCATCTTTACGCTGCCAGCGCCTGCTTGCCCTAAGGGGCTCTATATGGGAGGTCGCCCGCACTGCTGCTGACCTTGATTTTGTCAGGCAGCAGTTGTTGTGGTGCGATTGAGCAACTCCAACCGCTCCCAAACCTAGCTCATTTGCTCAGTTCGCTGCTGCTCTGCATGATTTAGTGGATGGTGAAGAGCTCCGACAGTGCTCTGAATCCCCCATTTCCTCCTGGTGGGTTGAATGGGCTTCAGAGGGCATTGGGGCCCGCGACTACCGACATTTTCAAGCCGTCCACGTGGCTATGTTAGACACTGCGCTGAGGTGTTCTAGAGGTAGTCGTGGGACCCTCTGCCGTGCCTGTCGGGGTAAAAATGAGAACCTGTGTCATGTGGTGCAGCAATGTCCACGGGCTCATGGTGGCCGCATTCTGCGTCATGATGCGGTTGCCAAGCAGATAGCAGGTGCTTTGTCATCCAGCGGCTGGGATGTGCAGAGAGAGAGAGACTGTACCATATGCCAAGCGACCGGTGCAAGAAGCCAGATATCGTTGCCATCAAGAACGATGGGTCCGCCATAATCCTGGATGTCCAAGTCGTAAGTGGCAGTATGGACATGGAGCAGACCTGGAGGGCTAATATAAGTATACATGATAGGAACGACCTGCGGCAAGTGATATCTGAGCTATAAGGAGTGGCGCCTAATAACATCTACGTTATGGCTGCGACCGTGTCATGGCGCGGGGTGTGGTGCGGGAAAAGCGCCACGGAGTTACGCGAGTTGGGCATCTCGGCAGGAGTGCTCCGTGGTATCACCACCCGCGTCCTGAGGGGTTCTTACTTAAACTGGTGGTCATTTTATAGGGGCACTTCCTTTCATCCCTCTCTTCTTCCTCCTCCATCTTCCTCATCTTCCCTAATCCCTAGAGCCGGCGTCGGGTAAACCTGAGCGTCCTCCCATCTTTTCAATTTAGTTTTTTTTTTTTTTTTTTTTTTTTTTTTTTTAACATGTATCATGTTTAGCCCTGGGGTCCTAGCGAATTTTGCGAGTCAATTTTTTTCCGCGCACGAAATTAATTACAGTGATTTCCGCCTACAACCGAGTCGTTGCTAGGGAAATGGTACTTCGTCGTTTTTCATCCCACAAAATTCGTTGACCATTCGTTCGAAAGCTCTCGATTTATCCAACAATATTATGTTAACTACGACGAAGTGCGTGTCCAACAAACTGAGTTATGAGCATGGTTATATAAATAATTGTTTACACACAGGTGATCATTCTCAATAATTGATATTGTGAACATGATTGCAACCGCTTGTTAATTTCTGATGTTTTCATAGAATTTCGAATCAATATCGAGGAGAAAACATGATACATGGTTGAAATTTTTGGTTCTAGAACAGAAATAATTTTTCCCACCATTCCCAGACAATAAAATTATTTCTGTTCTAGAACCAAAAATTTCAACCATGTATCATGTTTTCTCCTCGATATTGATTGAAAAAAGAGAGTTTGTGTGTGACGAACTTTGTCGACGCTGCCCAGGTTACCATTCGCAACTGATATCCATGATTCGTATTCAGTTCGTCTCCAATTTTAATCCAGATCTGCAACAAACCTTAGGAATTTCGGATTCGCTGTCGAGGTGGAGGTGGTGGAGGGGATAGTCCGATTCTTTCAAGCGCTGCCCAAGCTAAGAATCTAGACGGATTCTCTTGATTCTTTTTTGTTCAACTCTGAATCGGGACTCGTTTTGGATCGTATATCAGGAGTTTCAAATTTCTTCAAGGAAGAGGATGAATCAGGAGAAATAAATCATGATGTTTTATTCAATCTCGTCAGTTTTTCGTGATTTTTTTTTTTTTTTTTTTTTTTTGTTCAACTATGAATTCGGTATAGTTTCGGAAGGAATATCAGGAGTTTCAAAATTCACTCTGGAAGAAGCTGAATGGAGGGGGTACCAGTAATAAATCGCTAAGTTTGAACTATTCTCGACAGATTGTCGTGATCATTTTTTCATTCAATTATGAATTTGGTCTATATTTTGGAAAATATTTCAGGAGTTTAAAAACATGCTGCATAATTTATTATGGACATTTTATTTCGGTGGAGGAGCTAATAGAAGGAAGGGCGATTCCGAGAAGTCATGATGTTTTTGTTTTTTCTCTTATTTTAACTCTCAGCAAATTGATGTACAATCCATTCATATTGACGTCCCTACAATGCATGCATTACTAATCAATAAGTTTTATCTTGATCCTAAGGAGACTTATCGTCTGGTAAGACACATACATACCAATCACCTATGTACAGGGTGTCTAAAAATTATTGGACCAGCCATTTATTTATATTTTTGAAGATATAAAAAAAACTGCACTCGCCACAGCGGCGCTATGACTCCTAACTCGTGTTTTTCAAATAGGAACCCACATTTGTTCCTGCATTTTCGAAATCTATATAAAATTTCAAGGAAATATCACCCTGCACTCGAATTTCATAGGGCGCAAAAACGAGCGGATTGCGCGAAAGTGCGCCAATTGTGAAATATTGAGTTCTTGAGGATATTCAGTTGCCACATAAATAATTATGATACATGATTACATGATGACATGATGATGACATTTTATGGCTCATTGTTGATCAAAAGTATCTGAAAGCGGTTTGTTGTTTTCGATTTATTACATTTTTATAGTTTTTTTGTGGTTTGTTTTTCATGACATTAGAATGGCCATAAATCCCCTTAGAGTCACAATAATCTCGAAAATAAATACATCGTTGGGAGGAGCGTTGAATTTCCTTTTTTTCAGTTGTCAAACCAACATTTTTCTCGCAGACTTAATGCGTAAGAAGTACAAAGTGGAAATTTTGAAATTTCTCCAGAATTATATTTTTTCTTCTTCCATCTTCCTTCTCTGAATTACATACTTATTTTTGAGAGGCACTCCTAAGGAAAAACTTTTTGAAAATCGCAGCCCTCCAACGGTATAGTCAGTTTTACTATACTCTGCTTATTAGGGCAGAAAATTATGCAATAATGTTAAAGAAAACAGTGGTTTCTTTAATTAAATCAAGGGTTTTCTAGAAAAATGACCCACAGTGAGAAGGTTAGTTTGGGGCCGGTTTCCACGTTTTTTTCTTTTTCTTTTTTTTTCACGCTAAATCTAATCGTAACGCTTGCAAATCTCTCCCCCTCTCCCAGAAATCTCAGTTTATTTGTTACGCTCAATTCCGAGAGATTTTCATGGGTGAAACTAGTTAGTTAAAGTGTAAAAGGAGGTTATAACGAAATTAGGGAGATCAGCAAGTGTCATTCGGTTCAGCGTGAATAAATACGTAGAAAACGGCCCCATTTACATACAGAGTCATTTTTCAAATTCCGTGGTTTCATAGAAAAAACCACGTTTTTTTAAACAAAAAAGAGAAAAAACTGAAATTCTCAGGAAGGTTTTCCGTGGGAGTGTCTCTCATAATATTTGTAATTCGGAGCAGAAAAACGGATTGAAAAAAGTCAAATTCTGGGAAATTTTCAAAATTCGGTATTTGGCCTGCATTTTTACTCATTAAATCTGCTCAAAAAATTGTGTTTTGACGTCAGGGAGATAGGAAATTTAACGCACTTTACAACGATGCCTCTATTTTTGAGTTTACAGAGATTCTTAGGGGAGTTATGGTCGTTTTAATGTCACAAATGACATGTGGTACAAAACACGAGAAAAATCCTAAAATTTAATAACTCGAAAACTAAGCGATTGAAAGGAATCTCTGTGAAGAACTTACAATCAAAAGTTAGCTTGAGACCGGTTTCACTAACAATCCCTAACCTTGGTTGAAGTAGATCATTGTTTTACGGAACCATAGTTTTGAACGTTGATTCAAAACAAACGGGTTTCACCAACGTAATCAATGGTTACACTGTTATCAGTAAACATCGATTTACAGCATTTCCATGAAACGTCGATTTAAAGTTTAAACGTTGATTTAGACGATATCAAGGAGGCGTTTGCCCGCTAAATGAGGGTGATAACGAGAACTGTCCTATCAGTTCGAAACTAATGCAGCGATGATAATGTATGGGTTTCTTCCAGGATTTTGAAATTGAGTTTGAAGTAAAAGCCGCGAAATTTCGAACCACTGGAAAATTCCATCTACACGCGATTTTGATTCGTCTCCATTGGAAATTTCGGGAGTCGGTCTCGAAAAAAGCGTTGGCTGTATTCGATGGATCCAGGATTCACATGGATTCGATTTATAACTGTAGCTACTGCAGAAGCCAAGATTCCAAAGTAAAAGAAAAAGCTCAGGAAACAGGTTATAATTGCCACGTAATATATTATTGATTATGGTCAAGTTGCATAACTAGGTACGTATTTTTATGTTTGTGTCTTCCATCACTTCAAAGACAACAACCTGCAACACTATCTAGGCACATTTTGTCATTTCATATTGTAATGAGCCGATGGCTATTTTATAAGACTATTTTTCAACTGTATTTGTAAATTCCATGTTTGTACCTATATCCCTACACGTGACTTGTGTATTTGATGTCATCAAGGACTGACGAAACAGTAGTTTTTCAAAGTCCTCCCCTGAAAATCAATATCATTGAGATTGAGATCCGCCGTACTCTCTCTAGTCCAACGAGGAAGGTGAATTGTAAACTCTTCATATCATCCTCGTTAAATTCGTCCTCAAAATCCAATGCTCTAATTAATCCTCTGTGGCTTATTTTCATGCATGTAAATGAACGTAGGAAATAACTAGGAAAATGTAGCAAATTAGACGGGAAAACGTAGCAAAAAAGGATTTCGGTCATGTAAAAAATAATGGCGGGAAGAAGTACATTAAATTACTAGTACAGTAAATCATTGATTTGAACGCTAACCACCCAAATTCCACTGGTTAGTAATGATCGTTGATTTAGCGCATTTGATCGTGGATTTATCTGAACCGGAGTTAGTGAAACCGAATATCGTTGGTTAACAGCTGAGATCTTCGGTTTAGTTAGTAAACGTTGATTGAAACCTTTAATGAAACTGGCCCTAAGAATCGACTCCTGATTCTATACAGGGTGCAGATAGGTAGTCATGAGAAGGTAATGCCGGTTCAGCTATAGCCAACATATACAGGGTGTTTGGAGCCATTGTAATAGCTAAATCTAATATATAAAATTCTCGTGTCACAGTTTTCGTTGCCATACTCCTCCGAAACGGCTTGACCGATTTTGATGAAATTTTTTGTGCTTATCCGGTATCTATGAGAATCGGCCAACATCTATTTTTCATCCCCCTAAATGTTAGGGGTAGTCCACCCCTAAATTTTTTTTTTCATTTTTTAGACAAAATTTTTAATTTCTATTTTAATTAACGTCTGCCAAGTTGGGTGGGCAGTATAACTTCCTCAAGCGAGCGAAGCGAGCACCATCCCCCACAGAAGTTAAACCTATCCTTAGAGATCTACCGTTTGCGAGCGAAGCGAGCAACATCCCCTACATGTTTCAATTGTAATACATTCCATGTATACAGCCACACTTTGCGAGCGAAGCGAGCAACATTCCCTACATACCACACTTTGCGATCGAAGCGAGCAACATTCCCTATATGCCACACTTTGCGAGCGAAGCGTGGAGCCGAGCGGAGCGAGCCGGAGTGGCTAGTTTTCTATAAAAACTCGCTAAAAATGTTCGCTCGATTATTTGTTCTACAAAGACGAAAATCGTGGAAATTTGAGATTTAATTTTGTAAATCACTTGAAATCGCGCAAATAAAAACTAAAACCATGACTTAATCACACAGGGTTTGAACATTAAAATTCCGTTGTCCGATCTTGCCAAGACTTGCCGATTCGCAACAGTACTGTACTGTACCGACAGTTCAGTACTGATTCGACGGCCTGATGATGATGTCTTTACATCGAAAGCACTTGGCCTGGTACTCGACTTGCTGGTGACGACTTACTCCTCCGAAGGTACGTAAATGATAACTCAAGACGCTCTTTTTGAGATCACAGTTAACCTTTAAACGCTTCTAGATAAAGGAAAAAAGGTCCTAATGACATGCCTCGACGTCGCAAAAGCGTTCGATTCAGTGTCCAATGTACTCAGTCATGCAGATGCAGCATGACTATTAGACCAAATTTTCAAAGAAAAGTTGTGGATAACATTAAATAAGGCAATTGAATTCTGATCATTGAGGCCAAACATGTCCTGAATTAAACTGAGGGGACAGCCGTGTGACGAAATAGCAAAGAAAATTTTAGAACACGCAGCCGAACTCGAAAATTTGGTCAATTATGGGCATTTTTCACCTAAAAATCGACTTTTCACACTTATTACGAATCATAGAGAGTATAAGTAGATATGTAGGAAGGTACGAGTAGTTACCTGTATATTTTTACAAGATTTTTTTGAACAAGTAAGTAGGTATTGAAAATCCTAAAAATGAATGGTTATGAACTTGATGTGAAACTTTAACTTAAATGTGAAATATAAAAAAGTTCCAGTCATGCAGCATGACTGTATGAGCTAATTTTCGTAAATTGTCATATTATATTGTTAATGTTGAATTTTTATACAACTTAGGTACTTTGGGTACAGAGAAGTTGTCAACTTTAAATTTCATGGCATTAGAATTAGTTCGAAATAATATTCTCCTAATTCAAACCAAGATTTTGGTATTTTATTTTCTATCGATTTATTAAGCACACACCTATTAACCCAAACCATCCACCATATTTTCTTCCGCCATATCTTCTTGATTAGATGTTTTTTCTCTACTATAGCTTTGTGTCTGTAGAGAAGGTTACGCGGATTGTAGTTCACCCAAGGGTAGCAGGTTATCTCAAAATGTGCATGCGTAGGGCCTCGGAGCTCCCGATGAGACCCCGTCAAAAGTGTGGGGCTGCTTGGGGGACCCCATGGAGCAGCTCTGGGGGCGCTATAAGATCTGTTGGAACAAGGAGCTCTCAACCCCATAACCTTATTGGAACGCTAAATCGAGCTCTGAGCTCCTCTATGGCGCAATTATGTCCTTGTTGGAACAAAGCTATCATTTCATCGTCATCAAGTTTGTCGAGCCCCAGCCTTGCGCCAGTGCCACTTGCCATTGCCGGAGGCAGAATTCCCAGCCGGCATAGGCCATTGTGTAAAGGGAGGGTTTCAAGGAACCTTTCGAAAGGTGAATTCAAAATGGGGAAGAAACCTTCTTGTCATTAGTATTTTAAGCGCTAAATTTACCAGTGGAAAACAGTTGTCCGACATCAAAGTTAGTTTTCCCAGCAGATCTTTTTTTTTTTTTTTTTTACGTAAACGTTTTTTTCCCTGTACCCTTCATATGTAGACAAATAATTTATTATGTCTCCTGAAGGGACAGTAAGCGGTTTATTTATTTTTTATCACGGTTTATATTAACATATGAATATCACTGCCGCGCGAATTGTGGATCTATTTCAATAGCTCAATCTTCCACAAAGGAAAATAAAATGTGTCCGGTTACTTGGAATTCAACGAAATTAAATGGGAGTGACAAATCACCACGGGAATTCCGAGCTATGAACACAAGACGTTCGCTATCAAGTTGAGTCACGAGACTCTAGACACTGACCAACTAATCTAAATTTTTCCGTAAGGATTGACTACTTGATGTTATGTATTTTTGAGATGCGAGCGTAGCAAGCATCGAGACCACTGATCTAAGCAAAAACCCGATCTGTGTAAAATCTCATGGCAACCGGAGTGCTGAGAATACCACGCAGTGGGTAGTCGAACTGAAGAGCAAGTCAGGGTCTAGAGTCTCGTGAATCTACTTGATTCTTCGAGAACGTCACATGCTAACAACTGCTTCAGAAGATCATTGAAATTTACCCTTGGAAACAGAGGAACGTCTGAAGATACTGCAGTGTGAAGTAGTTCAAACTAGAGTAAGTAAATTTTTTCAGGCGAGGACTATTATACTAGTCATTACCACAATAATGTCCGCAGATATCTGATGGATAAGCCGTGTTTGGTACGGAAATGAATCGATAATGACTTAGTCAGCGGCAGCCAGCTCAGTTGTTGTGTCCTGTTTGTTAACGAATGCAATGAAGGATATACGAGTATATATGATAGGTATCAAACATTGAATTTGAAAATAAAAAAGTGTTCAGTCATGCTGCATTGCTAATAGAGCGAATTTTCGAAGAAAAGTAACTGATGGGATGCTGTACAGTGGTCCAGATTTCCTGAAAACGTGATCGAAACTCCTGGCCACTTTAATTATATCACTTTTGCTTTCAAAATGAGTAGACCTTATGTTTTTGAGTGCGTAGATTCCAAAAATCATGTTCTTATTCACTTTTGAAACTCAGAAATGGTCAAAACGTGACAAAAATCTGCTATTCCGTTGATTACCTCAACTTTTCATATCAGACCCGAGTGTGTAATTGGTTATCCCAGCGTTTTCATAAAAATTAACAAATTACTGAAGTTGAATCGAAAATATTGGAATACTAGAAAAACAAATTACCAGATTTAGTTATTTGAATATATTAATCGGCCCAAAAAAAAAAAAAAAAAAAAAAAAAAAAAAAAAAAAAATCAAAGTCGTGCCTTTACGAAACTAGTACTGGTCCTGGGGGTTTTCGAGGTTGCTGAATCCGAATCCGAAGCCCATTTTTTACGTAGACGTCTAATTTTCTAGGTACGGCCCCTGCATTGTTCTAAAAATCTCTTAAACTCGAGGATAATTTTTATTTAATAAAAAGGTGATATTCGCCTTGGAACTCCAACGCTGAACACGCCTATACCACATATGATAGGTCTAAAATGCTTCCTTAACGTGTCCTTTGCCAAAAAACTGCCAAAAACGTAGGTAGTGTTTCACCGATTATTTTACGATTTTTTTAAAACAGCTTCTAATAGTTTTTGTACAAATTCCACCATTTGGCAATCTGAAAAAAATTGAGCTATTACTTGAACTATTTCTGCGTCGAATGACACCACCAGGAGCTCTGGAGGTGTGATAATTGGTTGTTAGAGATTTTTCAACCATCGAAAAACGTGTTTTCTGGGAATACACCGAGGAAAAAACGTCTGCCAAGTTGGGTGTTCAGTAGAGCTTCTTCACACACTGTAACATGGACGTATAGAATTAGTTGATGAACAAAGTCTGAGTCGAATTGATTGAATACATAATGAAAAAGTATCTGATTCATGTGTATACATGCTAGAATGCATTATACATTCGTGTTTGCATGTTCGGCAATTGTCTAAAGGTTAACCCACACAATAATTGAAAATTTAATCAAAATCGATTCATTATTCCCGGAGCGTCATCCAATTTTGTTTTTGCGCATGCACAATAGTTTCCCATTATTCAAGCAAACGCGAATAATAT
Organism: Adelphocoris suturalis; assembly: GCA_030762985.1. Taxonomy (NCBI): domain Eukaryota; kingdom Metazoa; phylum Arthropoda; class Insecta; order Hemiptera; family Miridae; genus Adelphocoris; species Adelphocoris suturalis. The sequence goes on from CM061040.1 coordinate 157,474,614, forward strand.
AAACGGCATCACTCTGGACCCAACATCCTCTCGAGTTTGAACGAAATCGGACCAGTAGATGATAAGAAATATACGTTATAAGAAATTAACGTTTGCGCATGCGCACGGACTACTATTAATCCAACGGCAATGAAATTCATAGGAGTTCGTCTACGAGCTAAATCGCAAGATACCGGAAAATTTCATAAAAATCGGTCCATTGTTCACGGAGTTTTGTTTGTGTAGATCAATCTTAGTTTAGCGCATGCGCTATAGTTATTGTACCACCAATCGCAATATAATTCATAAGATATTTTGCTAAAACATATACCCAACTACCTACCAAGTTTGAACGAAATCGGACCAACAGATGATGAGAAATCGACGTTATTTGCGCATGCGCACAGGCTACTGTTGATTCGACGGCATTGAAAATTATAGGGGACCGTCTGACGCTAACCTGCACAATCTCTGAAAATTTCATTAGAATCGGACTAAAACTTGGTATAGTCTTGAGCGTGACAAGGATTTACCACAGATAGACTGATATCAGACAGACAGACAAACAGACACAGAACCAAAATTGATCAGCATGTTCTGAAACGCAAAAAAGAAGTAGTAATTTAGATTTTGGAGGAAGACGTTTTTTCGGCATCAATCACGAAAACAAGGCTTCCCTACTTTCGGCAGTGAGGAAGCAATAAGTTGTCAAAAAATTGATAAGAAACACGTTTTTCGATTGTTGAAAAATCGAAAAAATCAATTTTCACACCTCAAGAACTGTTGGTGGTTTCATTCGACGAAGAAATAGTTCAATTAATAGCTAAAAAAAAATTTGAGGTTTCCAAGTGGTGTAGGTAAATGTACAAAAACGATCAATAAACTGTTTAAAAAAAATCGGTGAAAAACCACGTTTTTTACAGTTTTTAGGTCAAATACACGTTAAGGAGGTACTTCAGACTTTTTATATGTGGTATTGGCGTCTTCATTAAATTTCCAACAGGAATAGCACCTTTTAATTTAATAAAAGTTATCCTGGAATTTGAAAGAATTTTTCAACAATGCAGGTGCTCAGGGGTGCCCCCCCCCCCCCCCCCCCCCCCCAAGCGCAACGACTCGAGCCCCCCTATAAATGATACGCTGTACGCATGCGCACAATACCTGTTTCTACAACATATTATCCAATAAAGTAATTCGAATTGAAAACAGCTGACGCTAGCAAATTGTTAGTATAAATCTTATTACTTGTTCATAAAAAAATTAAAAAAATACTCATTTTTCTAACCCCCCCCCCCCCCCCCCCAAAGTTTAACGCAGTTTGCGTCGTGACCCCCCCCTGTGGGCACCCCTGCAGGTGCTGTACCTCACAAACTAGACGTTTATCTGAAAAACTAGCTTCGGATTTGGATTCAGCACCCTCGAAAACCCCAAGGACCAGTAGCAGTTTCTTAAGGGCAAAACTTCGAATTTTTTGTTGGGTAGTGTTATCAATTATCACATGAATAATATAATCAATAAGTATATTCAAACTGGTAACAACGAATTTCGAGAAAACAAGTTTTCTCAAGTAAGAATTTTCATGAGACAAATATAATCATTAATATTATTTCTAATCATGATTAGGTACAGCTATATAGTTAATTGGTACCTACCTATAAGATGATACATATTATATTATTGGATGAATCAGTTTTTATCTAGGCAAGAAGAATCAATAGTAATCACATAATAATGGTATGTATTATTCCACAAATTGTTGGATTTCAGCAGAGAAAACAGCACTACTATACATCAAGTCCCTTGGGTCAGTAATGCAGGTAGTAGAAAACCTTGTGAGAAAACCCTGCAAAAGAACATATTTATCTCGAACGAATTGTGTTTCATGTATGTGGAGCAATGCGGACGAAAAAGGCTTCATTTGCCAACATTGAATTCATCGAAAGCTGGAAGGTAGAAGCTGAAGGGTTATATCAATGATAGAATGGTTTGATGTTGAACATCTACCCGAAGAATTTTTGGCTTTCGTTGAAGACATTTCAGAAGAAGGAAATACTCCAGAAAACGACGAAATTTATAGTGAAAGTGAGAGTGACGAGGAGGACGATGAGTGATAGATGCAATCACTCGCTCGCTAGTTTAATACAAATTCAACACTTCGCAAATGTGTCCCCTTGAGAAAAAAAGCCACAGTTCCTTTGAGCCTGACGGCTAAAATTAAAAAACATGAATATGCTTTAGCCGTACACGGCTCACTCCTCGTCGATTCTCTGAACCCGACCCCCCATCGGCCTCTGAACTCTGTTTATCATTCTGCCATCAATCCTAAAACATGGAATCATGTTTTAGCTCCTCGCTCTCACTTTATTATAGAAATGATCACGACCATTGAGCTCTTGTCAGATGATGATCTCCTAATAGAAACTCGCGAGTAAACATTCACTTTATTATAGAAATGATCACGACGATTGAGCTCTTGTGAGATGATGATCTTCTAATAGAAACTCGCGAGTAAACATTCACTTTATTATAGAAAGAGGCTAAAGAGGCTACATACGAAATTACAGCTTCCTATAGTCTAAAGTATAGAAATTACCTATTAAAATAATTTAACCACCGCTTCACAAATCTAACCGTTCTCGCAATATTCGGATCACCTGCTATGAATCACATAATCGAAACACCAGCTCAATGAAATCATCAGAAATTAACAAGCGGTTGCAATTATGTTCACAATATCAATAATTGAGAATGATCAGCTGTGTGTAAACAATTATTCATATAACCATGCTAATAACTCAGCTTGTTGGCCACGCACTTCGCAGTAGTTAATATAGTATGGTTGGATAAATCGAGAGCTTTCGAACGAATGGTCAACGAATTTTGTGGGATGAAAAACGACGAAGTATATCATATCTCTAGCAACGACTCGGTTGTAAGCGGAAATCATCACAATTATTGGCGCTACTTTCGTTGCACTCTCGTGGGACATTTTTCGGTAGTTAGGTCACGGCTAAAGCATATTCATGCTAAAAAATTATTCATATTTTGACCAATGGTTATGAAATAAAATAAGTTGTAGCAATGCACCATCCTTATTCTCATTTCAATATTCCGTTTGACAACGTCTGATTGTTGAACGCATCTGCAAACCAAGTATAACGAAGAAGTAAAAAAAAATGTGAACGATTAACTTCTTCTTATGTTTCAACATTTTAAATAAATTATTGATTTTGTTGATTGATTTCTGGTTTGTTATTTCCTTTGAAATTCAGTCTGACGATGTGAATATCATCTTGTGATACTAAAGAGAGAATTGTCGTAGAATTTATCCATCCCTCCTATGAGACGAATTTCAGTCAATTTTGAATTTTAAATTGCTGTCTGATTTTTGAATGCTTCTCCTTGAATTCCTTCCCCACGATATTCTCTACTCCTTAGAAACGGACTGGTCGATTGCAGGAAATTAAACCTGGGGATAAATTAATTCGATGTCTCATCGTAAAATAAAACCACAGTCGTAATAAAGTTTACTGATACCTATTTACATACAATATAACCAATTACACAGAACAACACGTAGCTCAATGATCCCAATTTCGTCATCTGAAGCACGTTAGCTCTAGAGTTACAATTTTGCATGTTAATAGAATGATACAAAGATAAGTAAATTTACACCTAGGATATTTCTCAATAAACTCTGATGGATGCAGTTGCTCACGTACCACCTACACTCACCAAACAAGACGTATACCAAACCATGATCGGAGCTGAGCAAGCACAGAGATCCAATCAAGTGCAGGGGCTGCTGGCAGTACAAGTAGAAGCTCGAATTTGAGGAAGGAAGGTTATCTGGACCGCACCTTGCTGATTTCCAGTGTCGTCGGTGACCTTCCTGGCTTCTGGAAAGAGGAGAGGGGAGGGGGTGAGAGCCAGCAGCCAACAGGCTTACTGGGCTTTCTCCAGTGAAAGAGCGGACGGCTGAAGCGAGCGGTAGGTGGGAAAGGTACAAGGAAAAATTAGTAAGGGGGAAAATATACAGAGGTCAGGCCGCCAGAGCAAATCATACAAATACAGGAAAATAGGCCCAGTTAGTCTGTTCTTTTTGGTTCTCCTGCGACAACGGATCTCCCAGCTCGCCTGAAGTCGATGCAGCTCCTAAGGCCCCAGTATATACGGCAGAGTGCAGACACGGAGAACGTAAGGCTGGACAATTGTGTTCGGGCCTCTGAGTACCAGATTCGTGCAGCTTGGATCACCTGATCGAGACCGGGACTCATCACACCACTTCCGACTTCACGTCTTGTACTGCCTTCGGGCTCCTGCATGTGAGTTGTGTCAATTTCACATTGGTCAATACACTAGGTAGGTACTAAGAAGCAGTAGTTATGTAGAGTAATGCATCTCATGCAGAAGAGAGAGTTGAACGTGACCATTCAAAAACTATGTGAATATATATTTTGACCATATTGACCTTTTTGCACTCTTTAGGAATCCCTAGTTTAAGACAACTGGTCTTGCATTCAATCCGAACACATGCCCTTATTTTTATAGGCGTTCATTAATACCTTGTATAATATGTAATTTACCTATTCTTCGACATTAAGCTTGCAATTGAACGCTTTAATGTTCCTAACTCATATGTGATGAACGATTACTTTTAAGCCTAAATTACACTATCACCTTTGTATATATCATATACACACAATGTATGCCCTGTTACTTGAAATATACTTTCGTGTATGAATTCTTGTCGAGTTCTCCATTTCACCCAGAGGTTCAATCACTCTTTTGAATAATTGCACTGAATTCAATGAGTTCAAACCTTCTGACACTATGTGTCATTATCGTTTAACCGTACTGAACGCTTGCTTTGTGCCCTATTAAATGCCAGCCAGAGAAACTCTGAAATCCAATCTCTCGTGCTGCATATTATTAGACCCGTAGGAAACACAACTGATAGTTTGTGACACGGCTAGGTGCTCTTCAAGGGACACGATTTCAGGTGTCTTCTCGTCAATAATCCCTCAAATATAGTCACAAGGAGAGTAGTGAACGACGACAATCGTCAGTGAACGTCACGGCAGGTGCACACACACCTGTTATACGTTTCGACACACTACTAGTTTTGTTCACACCTTTGATAGATTTGATTTTCATTCACAACTTTCATTCCGTTCTGTATACCTAGGTAGGTATGTGGATGTGAGTGGTGAGATTCGATTCCGAGCCTTGCGGATCGAAAACATGAATTCATAATTTTGTTTAATTCACTCCTGTCTGAATTGAGAAAAATAACTTTTGCGTAAAGAATTATTCACACAACCATGTTCATACCTCAGATTGTTGGCAACGCACTGTCCAGCGGTTGACATAATACCTACGGTTAGGTAAATCGATAGCTTTCCAACCTATAAAGAACGATTCTTTTGCGATGACAACTGCAGGGTACAGGAGTTACATTTCCCTAGAAACGCGTGGGTTGTAAGTGAAAATAATCAGAAAACGTTGTTATATTTTAGGTAATGGAACGGGTAAAAGAATTATGAGAACAACCCACAGCAATAAGATTATATTATGCATGTAAAAATAAATAAAAAAAATGCAGTATTTTTGAATCGAGTGTAACTAGTGTAACGTACAATAGTTTATTTACATCGTTGAGTCCGAAAGCATTACACCATTGATAATAACAGTTACAAACGACGTTTCCACTACTGTGACAGTCTTTGGATGGAACTCAACATCGCTTGTGAGGACTAAACAAACTTATACGTGAACTTCAGCTACCTGATTACGATCAGAAGGCTGGCTGGTGGTCGTTGTCGGCATCCTCAAGCCCAATTCTCGGTCTGCGCTTCTGGTTGGAAGCTTCAGATGACATAATCTCAAGCAGCAGCTAAAGGTGGTCAAAAAAGTTTTTCGGAAGCTGCTTCCAAATATGGCGTACGTAAATATATTCGAGGATGCGTTGAATATGATGAAAAATTCATCGAGCATAACTAATATACTCCGATCAACCCCAAGCTGTTTCCCAGAGATTTTCAGTATTTCCGTGATAGAATAAAACATGCCGACCGCCGAGCAGACTAAAAACTCAAACACGACGTACACCAGCATCCTCGTCGTCTTGTTTTCTTCCCTCTGGCTAGTCGACATCGCCATTCGTAGCTTCTCAGATTTCTTCAACTGGAAAAAATTTGATCATGAGGAGATAAACTGACTTAGGTGATTCTGGGGCTGCTCATAACTTTTAACTACTCAACCACATTATAGAGTTATACAGCTAAGAGTTTCAAACACGGGAATTCAAATCCCTTGTTTTCCTTAAGCCATACTATATAATTGTAAAGGGTATATAGTGAACATATTTATGTGCTACAAATAGTCCTAGAGTGCTATATCAGTTGAATTCAACACAAAAAAGTAAAATTTACATTCCCCCCCCCTCCCGGGGGTTAAGCATCAGTCAATTGCTATTTTTGTTACTGATGTCTAGCGGAAATCATTAACTAAAGCACAAAATGAAAACGTTAGTTTCTTACCTATGTAGTCCTGGGGGTCAAGTATGAACTTATAATTCTGAAATGGAACTTTGGAATTTGGTTCATTCCAAGCTTTCCAATAAGTGGTTTAGGATTGTTGTGGGGTGGAAACGATCAAGTTACAACTCCCTAACAGCGATTGGTTGTACATGAAATGTCTTAGAAAAATACATTTAACTTCATCTTCGACATTTTTCCTTGAAAAGAAAAAAATCATTCACCAATTGTTGGAAGGCTCTTGATTTATATGACACGTAATTACATCTCACGTTTCCTAATTCCCCCCTCTACACATCTGTGAGGCCATTATATGCATAGCGTGACGAAAAATTTACCTGATCCCCATTGTTGAGACATATCCATATTAAATAGTAAGAGGAGGGGGAATTAGATAGTGTAGATAGACTTATGTGGTAATTTGATAGCTTTCCAACGAGAGGTGAACGGTTTTCTTGAGACGAAAACTAACGGAGTTACATTGCCTAGCATCCCACCTGTTGTACGTGAAGTTTGCCTACGTGATTTTGTTTGCCGTTACATGTAGGCATAGCGTGAAGGAAAATTTGGCTGGTTCTCAGTGGTTCATATCCATATCATAATGATTTCTACGTTGACTCAACTCTCAATTTCACACTAAAACGTCACTTTTTACCTTACTGAGTTTAGCCAAATAACACGATACAACTTTAATAATATTGATTGGTAGGGGCAGTGGCGTAGTTTGAGGAGGGGCAGGGTGGGCAAAGCCCCTCCATGAATTACAAGGGACGCAGCAGTTCGTGGTATGCGGTTACAATCAAAATTAATAATTTTACGTTTCTAACTTCAGTATCTAACACCTTCAATTGGAGAATGTAATTAGTAGAACACGATTAGTACTATAATTGTACGGATCCGGTTGCCTAGCAACTTTATACGCCCTTAGAAATAAAGACATTTTTATTAGGTTCGTTTTTATATGAGGGCAAATTGAGTGGATACTTTACAGCCCCTCGGAGAGGAGTGAAATCACAGTCAACAAAACGGAAATATGGATACTGCAAACTGAAATCAAGTCGTTCCCCGCTACGTTCAGGGGCCAGCCCAAGTGCGATTTTTCCCTAGAAAAATATCCATTGTTCAGTACCCACCAAATTCTCCTACGAACTTACCCTACTTCTCACTGCCTACTTGATCAAGCATAGTTACAAGATTAAGTCTAGTATTATAGTATATAAACCTAGTGGTCCTCAATTCATCCGTAGGTATTCGTATTGATCTGTTTTCAACGTTCTGATTATTAGTTAATAAATTAGATAATATTTTTTCTGAATCGTATTAGGTATGCTTTAATTATCCATAGGTAGGTTTGTGATTTCAAATCATTACGAAAAACCATTGAATATCTACTTATATTAACGTTAGATAGTTTATAGAAATGAATACTAAAACCATAAAATAAAATGTAGTCCATGACTGTTGCCCCTCCATGAGAAATGACTGAGCTACGCCACTGGGTAGGGGTTTGATTTTGGATACTTCCGGACATTCATTCAGAAGGAACGACAAGAATGGCAATATAACTTTTGCGGGTGGTGAACGGCAGCAGTGTTCTGCAGCATATCATCAAAAAATAACAAGTTCAGCTGATGGGAGCGTACCTACCTGTTGTACTATTCCAATGTAAGAGTGGAGTTGAAGAATTTAATAAAAGTATGCTGACATTGATTGATTAAATTTATCTAATGTATCCAAATGTGCTGTTACCTCGAGATAAATAAGGACGGTCAGTACGGAGATGCACGACAGTGGGAGAAGGTGATCGAGGAACAGACGCAGCCAGATGTCTTGTAGTTTGAGGATCATCTGGAACTGGGGGGATCCGGAGAGATCAGTAGGTACAGAATAGTATTCGGTTTCTCCATTGTAACCCTTACGCCCTTCTACCTTTCTGGCGAGGAATAGTGGAAGCCGATAAAGGATGGATACGATGAAGACGGCCAAAGTGTACTTGCGGGCCCTGCTGTGGGTGCTGATCTGTCGAAATTCGAATGGTCGACACACCGCGACGTGACGCTCGAACGAGATCGCCAGAGTCAGATATGTTGAGGCGATTCTAGCCACGTTGAAAACAGCAGGAGCCCATACAATGAAAGCTGAATAGATGAGATATCTCATATCGGAGTTAGGTGAGTAATAAACTTTTGTGGCGATGAAGGTAATGATGATGTGTATCGAATCAACGACTAGATCACTGACAGCTATTCCTACAAGATAGACTGAAGCCGAGGACTTCATGCTCGGCCTCGTCCAAATCACCAAGGACACTACGTTCCCCAGCACTCCTACCAGCCCCAGCCCTGCAATCGCATTGTATATTATCAGCTCAGTTGGAAGTGATGTCATGTTATCAATTTCTGTTTTTTCAGCTCCCAGGAAAAACTACGTCGTTGACAGATACTCCAAAATCCTGCAGTTGATTCACCTGGTATTCTCGTGTTAACAGATCAGCAACAAGCTTCTCACAAATGTTGGCAACCTGAAACAAAATTAAATGAGCCTCAATTTAACAGAAGTTCACAATGAAGAACGGGCATGATATTCTACTGTATCGTGAATTTTCTTCAAAATTATGGTAGATTGCCTTATAAATTTTAGAAAATAATATCTTCATCATCCGTCCGTTTCAAAGTAGGTAACATGAAACGGTTCCCGAATTTTGACATATTTTAAGGTTCCTATTACCTAGTTTCCCACGCAAAAAAAGGAGTAACCTCCCTGATTTTCAGCAAAATCCCTACATACGTTTTCGAAAATTCCAGTACATTTTCCAAGATAATTTTTGCATACATTTTTGAATGTTCTAGTTTATAGTTATTAAACTTGATATGAAACAAAACTTGTAATAATAAATGAAACCTCGTAATATTCCCGGAAAAAATATAAATTTAACAGGAACATCAGTTTTTGGAATTATTAGTGATTATTTATCACATTTTTTTAAATTTGACTAATTTAATGTTCTCAAAACAATCTCATACATTCTTTGGAACGTGTTTTTAGCAAAATTCTGGGGAAAAAAACTACCTATTGCATTGGCTCAAAAAAATTTAAGGTCAAATTTTTTGAACAATTCGTTCATTGAAATCCGTTTTGAGGCATTCTGAAACGAATCCCAGAGTTTAAAGCTTCTGCATATGTATATATATATATATATATATATATATATATATCCACCATCAGTTTCATCGTTTTCGACTCAATACCTCACTCTACGCATGCGCAAACGTAAGATCTACGAAGCATCCCGCTCAAATTTTTATGATAGTTGGAGGATGACAATTTGATCATCATAAATCAATTTCCACATGATCGTATCATTATGGCATGCGCCAATATGAAATCCTTCCAACAAGCTAATTTTCCACAGTTTTCATCCGATCTGGATGACCATTCTAGGACCGTAGTCGTGACTAACAACCGTAGGTGTATGTGTGTGTGTGTGTGTGTGTGTGTGTGTGTGTGTGTGTGTGTGTGTGTGTGTGTGACGAATTTGGTCGACGCTGCCCGTTTTACCATTCGCAACCGATATCCATGATTCTTATTCGGTTCGACTCCAATTTTAATCTATATGTGCAACAAACCCTGGGAATTTCGAATTCGCTGTCGAGGTGGAGGTGGAGGGGATAATCACCGATTCAAGCGCTGCCCAAGCTACAAATCTCGACCGATTTTCAAGATTCTGTTTTGTTCAACTCTGAATTCGCACACGTTTTGGATCGTATATCAGGAGTTTCAAATTTTATTATGGAAGGGGATGAACCATGAGAAATAAATCATGATGTTTTATTTAATCTCGTCAGTTTTTCGAGATTTTTTTCTTTTGTTCAACTATGAATTTGGTATAGTTTTGGAAGGAATATCGAGACTTCCAAATTTCACCATGGAAGGAGGTGAATGGAGGGAGTACTAGTAATTAATCGTGATGTTTGAACTATTCTCGACTGATTCTCGTGATATTTTTTTTGTTAAATTATGAATTTGGTATAGTTTTGGAAAATATTCCAGGAGTTTCATATTACATGCTGGATAATTTATTATGGAAATTTCCTTTCGGTTGAGGGGCTAATGGAAGGAAGGGCGATTCTGAGAACTCATGATATTTTTGTTTTTTCTCCTATTTTAACACTCAGCAAAATTATGACTATCCAAACATATTGACGTCCCTACAATGCATGCATTACTTATCATTATGTTTTATCTTGATCCTAAGGAGACTTAGGTATCGTCTGAAAAGACACAAACATACCTATCACCTATATACAGGGTGTCTAAGATTTATTGGACCAGCTATTAATTCTTTTATTTTCGAAAATATAAAAAAAAACTGCACTCGCCACAGTGGCGCTCCGACTCCTAACTCGTGTTTTTCAAATGGGAATACGCATTTGTTACTGCATATTCAAAATCAATATAAAATTTCAAGGAAATAGGTATTACCCTTCACTCGAATTCTTTTGAGCGCAAAAACGAGTGGATCGCCAATAATTGTGAAATATTGAGTTTTTGAGGATATTCAGTTGCCACATATATTATGATACATGATTACATGATGATGACATTTTAGGGCTCATTTTCGATCGAGAGGTTCTCAAGGAGGTTTGTTGTTTTCGATTTATTAAACTTTTAAAGTTTTTTTGTGGTTTGTAAATTAAAATGACCATAAATCCCCTTGGAGTCACAATAAACTCAAATATAAATACATCGATGAGAGAAGCTTCAAATTTCCTTTCTTTCGGTCGTCAAACCAAAATTTTTCTAGTAGACTTGATGCGTAAGCAGCGCAAAGTGCATATTTTGAAATTTCTCCAGAATTTTATTTTTTCTTCGTCCGTTTTCCTTCTCCAAATTACATACTTATTTTAAGAGGCGCTCCTAAGGAAAAAACCTTTTGAAAATCACAGCCCTCCAACGGTATAGTTAGTTTTACTTATACACTGCTTATTAGGGCAGAAAATTATGCATTAATGTTGAAGAAAAAAGTGGTTTCTTTAATGAAATCAAGGGTTTTTTCTTTCAAAACGCTGCAAATTATTACATAATGGTTTAATATTTCTGAATCAGATAGCCAGCTATAGTAACCAGCATGCTCTAGGGCTTTCGCCAGTCTCTCCTCTAGTATCCACCTCTGTTCTAGCGTTACAGGCTGCACTCCCGATGGGGAGCAAATGAATGATCGTACAGCCACCCGAGTGGTCTCATTCAATCCACGGAGCTAATTTCTATAGGAATCAAACTAAAACCGTGGGTCCACTGGATTCCAAAAGCATCTGGGACCTTTCCTTATCGATTCTGCGTCCGAAATTACTTGGGTGCCGCAGCGCCTTCTCTTACTCCACCCCCCCCCCCCTCACCACCCTCAACACCCACCGTGACCCCCTTCCAAGCGTGCCAGGCGTGCGCGCGTGCGTAAGTCTAACACTCAAAGCCTCGAAAAAGACACTTTTTCGCCCGTTTTCGGCCTATAGCATCTATGCGAGTAATGCGATCGGGATGGTTAAACGTAAGGACCAACTAGACCCCAAATGGAGTCTATGTGCGAAAGAACTTGTTTTTCAAGTCAATTCTTAGGCCTTTTATGGCCCGGACGGCGAACGGCGAAACGTAAAGTGACAAAGTTTGAGGGAGGGTTATAAAAATTTTTTGCTATACGATCACATAGGCTTATTATTGGAAATAATATACCAAAATGACCCTCAATGGAAAGGTTAGTTTGGGGCCGGTTTCCACGTTTTTCTTTTTTATTCCACGCAAAATCTAATGGTAACGCTTGCAAATCTCTCCAACTCCGTTGTAATCAAATTTAACTGTTTCACCCAGAAATTTCAGTTTATTTGTTACGCTCAATTTCATGGGCTTTTTGTGGGTGAAACTAGTTAGTTAAAGTGTATAACGAGGTTAACGAAATTAGGGAGATCTACAAGTGTCATTCGATTCAGCGTGAATAAATACGTAGAAAACGGCCCCATTTACATACAGGGTCATTTTTCAAAAAAGTCCGTCTCCGTTTTCATAGAAAAAACCACGTTTTGTTAAACAAAAAAGAGAAAAAGCTGAAATTCACAGGAAAGTTTTCCGTGGGAGTGTCTCTCATAATATTTGTGATTCGGAACAGAAAAACGGAGTGAAAAAAGTCAAGTTCTGGGAAATTTTCAAAATTCGGTATTTGGCCTACAATTTTACTCATTAAATCTGCTCAAAAAATTGTGTTTTGACATCAGGGAGATAGGAAATTTAACGCACTTTACAACGATGCCTTTATTTTTGAGTTTACAGAGATTCTCGGGGGAGTTATGGTCGTTTTAATGTCATAAGGTACAAAACACGAAAAAAATCCTAAAAAGTTAATAACTCCAAAACTAAGCGACTGAAAGGAATCTCTGTGTAGAACATACAATTAGATTAGCTTGAGACCGGTTTCACTAACAATCCCTAACCATGGTTGAAGTAGATCATTGTTTTACGGAACCATAGTTTTGAACTTTGATTCACCAACGTAATCAACGGTTACACTGTTATTAGAAAACATAGATTTACAGCGTTTCCGTGAAATTTCGATTTAAGGTTTAAACGTTGATTTTGACGATATCAAGGAGGCGCTAGCCCGCAAAATGAGGGTAGTAACGCGGTAGCAGTGAGGGAACAGCTGTTACAAACCTGAATTCTTCAATGCTTCTATCTTTTTAATCCAGTCGGATAGCATAATGTTTTACAAACTTGTAGGGGTAGACCATTACTGTCCTATCAGTTCGAAACTAATGCAGCGATGATAATGTATGGGTTTTTTCTAGGATTCTGGAATTGAGTTTGAAGTAAAAACCGCGAAATTTCAAACCACTGGAAAACTCCATCTAAACGCGATTTTGATTCGTCTCCAATGGAAATTTCGGGAGTCGGTCTCGAGAAAAGCGTTGGCTGTATTCGATGGATCCAGGATTTCCATGGATTCGACTTATAACTGTAGCTACTGCAGAAGCCAAGATTCCAAAGTAAAAGAAAAATCTCGGGAAACAGGTTATAATTGCCACGTAATATATTATTGATTATGGTCAAGTTGCATAACTAGGTACCTATTTTTATGTTTGTGTCTTCCATCACTTCAAAGACAACAACCTGCAACACCATCTAGGCACATTTTGTCATTCCAAATTGTGATGAGCCGATGGCTATTTTATAAGACTATTTTACAACTGTATTTGTACATTCCATGTTTGTACCTATATCCCTACTCGTGACTTGTGTATTTGATGTCATCAAGGACTGACGAAACAGTAGTTTTTCAAAGTCCTCCTCTGAAAATCGATTTCATTGACTAGGAAATAATTAGGAAAATGTAGCGAATTAGATGGGAAAACGTAGCAAAAAAGGATTTCGGTCATGTAAACAATGATGGCGGAAAGAAGTACCTACCTAGTAAATCGTTGATTTGAAACCTAACCACCCAAATTCGGCTGGTTAGTTATGATCCTTGATCTAGCGCATTTTATCATGGATTTATCTGAACCGGAGTTAGTGACACCGAATACCTTTCGTTGTTCAACAGCTGAGATCTTTGGTTTAATTAGTAACGTTGATTGAAACCTTTAATGAAACTGGCCCTAAGAATCGACTCCTGATTGTATACAGGGTGCTGATAGTCATGTGAAGGTAATGTCGCCAACATATAGAGGGTGTTTGGAGCCATTGTAATAGCTCAATGTTCTATAAAAACTCGCTAAAATTTTGGCTGGATTATTTGTTCTACAAAGAGGAAAATCGTTGAAGTTTGAGGTTTAATTTCGTAAATCACTTAAAATTGCGCAAATAATAACTAAAACCATGACTTATTCACACAGGGTTCGAACAATTAAATTCCGTTGTCCGATCTTGCCAAGACTTGCCGATTCGCGACAGTACTGCACTGTACCAACAGTACGGTACTGCTTCGACAGCCAGATGATGATGTCTTTACATCGAAAGCACTTGGCCTGGTACTCTTCTTGCTGGTGATGACGGACTCCTCCAAAGGTACGTAAATGATAACTCAAGACGCTCTTTTTGAGATCACAGATAACCTACACACGCTTCTAGATTAAGGGAAAAAGGTGATAATGACATGCCTCGACGTCGCAAAAGCGTTCGATTCAGTGTCCAATGTACTCAGTCATACAGCATGGCTAATACAGCGAAATTTCAAAGAAAAGTTGTGGATAACATTAAATTAGGCACTTAAATTCTGATCGTTGAAGCCAACCATGTCCTGAATAAACTGAGGGGCCAGCCGTGTGCCGAAATAGCAAAGAAAATGTTAAAACACGCCGCCGAACTCGAAAATTTGGTCAATTATGGGCATTTTTCACCTGAAAATCCCTTTTTCTCAATTATTACGAATCTTAGAGATCTGTTAAAACTACATGGGTAATCAGTCTTACTCCCTTCCATGATGAAGTTTCAAGTCCTTAACATACGTTTCAAAACTATATCGAATTCTTATTGGAAGAAAATGAGAAACACGAAAATTGGTCGAGATTGGTAGCTTGGGCAGCGCGTGAAGGAATCGGTAATTATCCCCTCCACCTCCCACCACGACAGAGAAAATGAAATTCCCAAGGTTTTTTGCACACCTAGACTAAAATTGGAATCGAACCAATAAGAATCATGGAAATCGGTAGAGAATTTTAGCCTGGATGGAGCCGACAAAATTTGTCGTTACCGCATCCATTTTCACTTTTGACATGGATATGTCTTTTGGCTGGGGGTCAAGGAATTTTTCGCGACACTTTTTTTTCCCGACCGACACTTTTTTTCCCGACCGGTACATTTTCTATTGATTTTCACGTACAACCAAGGCGTTACTAGGGAAGAGTAACTCCCATAGTTTTCATAGTAGGAAAATCGTTCGCCACTTTGTGGATTGCTCTCATTTTACCACGACATTTTATGACCTCTAAGCCATTGTAGTGTCAAGGAATGCTGATTTATTACTCTAAGTCATAAACTAATATTGTTTTGTAACCATAATGGAATAATCTTGTGAAAAGAAGGCACTACATGGTTGATATACAATTGAGTAGTAGGTACCAACTGGTAAGCAGTAGGTACGAGACATATTATATCCATGATCTTTTGTTTATCCCATCAAGGGAGAAATCGAAATGCTTGATTTCATACTGTAGTGTTTGACATAGATATGTCTTTGCTCTGGGGGGTCAACCAAACATTTCCGTCACGTAAAACTGATGTTTGACATGGATATGTCTTTTGACTGGGGGTCAAGGAATTTTTCGCGACACTTTTTTTTCCCGACCGACACTTTTTTTCCCGATCGGCACATTTTCTATTGATCTTCACGTACAACCAAGGCGTTACTAGGGAAGAGTCACTCCCATTGTTTTCATAGTAGGAAAATCGTTCGTCACTTTTTGGATTGCTCTCATTTTACCACGACATTTTATGACCTCTAAGCCATTGTAGTGTCAAGGAATGCTGATTTATTATTTAAGTCATGAACTAATAATGTTTTGTAACCATAATGGAATAATCTTGTGAAAAGAAGGCACTACATGGTTGGTATACATTTGAGTAGTAGGTACCAACTGGTAAGCAGTAGGTACGAGACATATTATATCCATGATCTTTTGTTTATCCCATCAAGGGAGAAATCGAAATGCTTGATTTCATACTGTAGTGTTTGACACAGATATGTCTTTGCTCTGGGGGGTCAACCAAAAATTTCCGTCACGCAAAATTGATGTTTGACATGGATATGTCTTTTGACTGGGGGTCAAGGAATTTTTTGCGACACTTTTTTTTCCCGACCGACACTTTTTTTCCCGACCGGCACATTTTCTATTGATTTTCCGTACAACCAAGGCGTTACTAGTTTTCATAGTAGGAAAATCGTTCGCCACTTTTTGGAATGCTCTCATTTTACCACGACATTTCATGATCTCTAGGCCATTGTAGTTTCCAGGAATGCTGATTTATTACTCTAAGTTAAAAACTAATATTGTTTTGTGACCATAATGGAATAATCTTGTGAAAAGAAGGCACTACATGGTTGGTATACAATTGAGTAGTAGGTACCAACTGGTAAGCAGTAGGTACTAGACATATCCATGATCTTTTGTTTTTCTCATCAAGGGAGAAATTAAAATTTATCGTGACTTGAGGGATAGTACAGTTCAATCTGTAAGTGCACGGAACTACTTTTTATCACGGAATTCAACATTTATGGGGTTTGTTGCGCAACTAAACTAAAATACGAAAATTGCGATATCAACCTATCAAGAGAGAAATGTCGTCGATTCAGGTTAGACCCGTGAAGGGGTAAGTACAGGTAAATAGAGGGCCAGGAACGGGAAATAAAGGACAAGGAACGGGAAAGAAAGGTCATAAAGGGATGTTTCTTATGATATTCGATGAAAGGCTTTATATATTTCCGATTGAATTATATATTCAAATTTATATCTTGATTCATAAAAATATTACGGTGTTCAGTATAAGTAGATATTATAGGGAGGAAAGTACGAGTACCTACCTTTATATTTTCGCAAGATTTTTTCGGACACGTAAGTAGGTATTGCAAATCCTAAAAATGAATGGTTATGAACTTGATGTGAAACTTGAACTTAAATTTGTAATATAAAACAGGTCCATTCATGCAACATGATCGTATGAGCTAATCTTCGTAAATTTTCATATTATATTGTTAATGTTGAATTGTTATATATCGTAGGTACTTTGGATGCAGAGAAGTTGTCAACTTTAAATTTCATGGCATTAGAATTCGTTCTAAATAATATTCTCCTAATTGCTGCTTGGAGGATCCCCCGGAGCAGCTCTGGGGGCGCTCTAAGATCTGTTGGAACACGGAGCTCTCAACCCCATAACCTTGTTGGAACGCTATTTCGAGCTCTGAGCTCCTCTAGGGCGCAATTATGTTCTTGTTGGATCAAAGCTATTATTTCATCGCCATCAAGCTTGGCCAGACCCAGCCCTGCGCCAGTGCCACATGCCATTGCCAGAGGCTAATTTCCTCCGCCGGCATAGGCCATTGTGGAGAGGGAGCTTTAGGGTTTCAAAGAACCTTTCTAAAGGTGAATTCAAAACGGGGAAGAAACCTTCTTGTCATTAGTATTTTAAGCGCTAAATTTACCATTGGAAAACAGTTGTTGTCCGACAATGAAGTTAATTTTCCCAGCATTCTGTTTTTTTTTTTTTTTTTTTTTTTTTTTTTTTTGTTTTTTTTTTTTTTTCTTTGTATACGTTTCTTCTCCTGTACCCTTCATATGTAGACAAATAATTTATTTATGATGTCTCCTGAAGGGACAATAAGCGGTTATTTATTGTTTTTTATCACGGTTTATTGTAACATATCAATATCGCTGCCACGCGAATTGTGGATCTATTTCAATGGCTCAATCTTCCACGAAGGAACAGAAAATGTGTCATTTACTTGGAATTCAAAGAATTTAATTGAGAGTGACAAATAACCACGGAGTCACGAGCCAAGAACACGAGACATTCGCAAACAATCTAGTTGAGTCAAGAGACTCTAGACCCTGACCAACTAATCCAACTAATTTAATTTTTACGGAAGGATTGACTACTTGATGTTATGTATTATCGAGATGAGAGTGTAGCGAGCATCCAGACCACTGATCTAAGCAAAAACCTGATCTGTGTAAAATGTCATGGCAACCGGAGTGATGAGAATGCCACGAAGTGGGTAGTCGAACTGAAGAGCAAGTCAGGATCTAGAGTCTCGTGAATCTACATGATTGTTCGATAACGTCAGGTGCTAAAAACTGCTTCAGAAAATCAATGCAACTTACCCTTCGAAACAGAGAAACGTCTGAAGATACTGCAGTGCAAAGTAGTTTCAACTAGACTAAGTATATTTTTTTCAGGCGAGGACTATTATACTAGTTATTAGCACAATAACTTCCGCAGATATCTGATGAATAAGCCCTGTTTGGTACGGAAATGAATCGATAATGATTTAGTCGGCGGTAGCCAGCTCAGTTGTTGTGTTCTGTTTGTTACCGAATGACATGAAGGATATGAAACATAATACCAGAAAGTGTTTGAAAATAAAAAAGTGCTCAGTCATGCTGCATTGCTAATAGAGCGAATTTTCGAAGAAAAAAACTGAGGGGATGCCGTACAGTGGTCCATATCTACTGAATACGTGATCGAAACTCCTGGCCACTTTAATTGTATAACTTTTCTTCCAAAATGAGTAGGCCTTATGTTTTTGAGTGCGTAGATTCCAAAAATCATGTTCTTATTCACTTTTGAGACTCAGAAATGGTCAAAAAGTGACATATTTCGGCTTTTTCGTTGATGACCTAAACTTTTCATATCAGAACCGAGTGTAAAAGTAAAGTAAGAAACCATTGCAGGTTGGGGCTTTTCGTCCGACTGCCTCGGGCGTCGTAGACGTCATCAGCTGTCCTCCAAGGAGGATCAGAATTCGTTCTGATGATTTCGCTTAAAGCTACTCATTTCCTCGCCCCTTTGAGTGGAGAGGGGTTCGGCGTACAAAAGCGTGAAAATTACTTGGACGTTTGACCCCTACCTGGGCGGTCACCCATCCAAGTACTCATCACTGTCAACATTGCTTAACTTCGCTAATAGCATCAGAAACGGTTCATTGCAACGCCTAACCCGTACGGCTCAGACCCGAGTGTGTAATTGGTTATCTCAACGTTTTCATAAAAATTAATAAATTACTGAAGATGAATCGAAAATGTTCGGAAAACTAGAAAAAAATTACCAAATTTAGTTATAAGAATATATTAATCGGAAAAATCAAAGAAAAAAAATGAAACACCAGGGGACAAATAATACGTACAAGTAAAAGTATCTAAAAAAAATCAAAGTCGTGCCTTAAGAAACTGGTACTGGTCCTGGGGGTTTTCTAGGGTGATAAATCCAAATCCGAAGCCCAAATTTCACCTAGACGTCTAGTTTGTGAGCTACGGCACATGCATTGTAGAAAAAATCTCTTAAATTCCAAGATAATTTTTATTCAATTAAAAGGTGATATTCTTGTTAGAAATTTAACGCTGAACACGCCTATACCACACATGATGGGTCTGAAATGCCTCCTTAACGTGTCTTTTGCCTAAAAACTGCCAAAAAACGTGGTTTTTCACCGAATTTTTACGATTTTTTAGAAACAGTTATTAATAGTTTTTGTACAAATCCCACCACATGGCGACCTGAAAAAATTTAAATAATTACTGAACTATTTCTGCGTCGAATGAGACCACCAGCAGCTTGGGAGGTGTGATAATTGATTTTTAGAGATTATTCAACTATCGAAAAACGTGTTTTCCGGGAATATACCGAGGAAAAAACGTCTGCAAATTTGGGTGGGTAGTATAGCTTCCTCACACATTGTATCATGGACGTATAGAATAAGTTGAAGAACAAAGTTCGAGTCGAAATGATTGAATGCAAAATGTAACAGTATTTAATTCATATGTACACATGCTAGAATGCAAATTAGGGCTATAATTAGTGTTCGCGAATGAATCAAAATCGATTCATTATTCTCGGAGAATCATCCGATATTGATTTTGCGCATGCGCAATAGTTTCCTATTATTCAAGCGAACGCGAATAATTCGAAGGGTATCGCCCTGGATCATACATGCTCTCGAGTTTGAACAAAATTGGACCAGTAGATGATTAGAAATTGACGTTATAAGAAATTGACGTTTGCTCATGCGCACTGACTACTAGTAATCCAACGGCATGAAATTCGTAGGAGACCGTCTAGAAGCTAAATCGCACGATACCAGGAAATTTCATAAAAATCGGTCCATTAGACTCGGAGTTTTGCTTGTGTATATCGATATCAGTTTCGCGGTTTCGCAGTAGTTATTCCTCTACCAATCGCAATATAATTTATAGGGCACTTTGCTAGAACATATCCCCAACTAACTACCAAGTTTGAATAAAATCGGACAAACAGATGATGAGAAATTGACGTTATTTGCGCATGCGCACAGGCTACTGTTGATTCGACGGAATTGAAAATTATAGTGGACCGTCTGCAGCTAACCTGCACACTCTCTGAAAATTTCATTTTCAGAATCGGACTAAAACTTGGTATAGTCTTGAGCGTGACAAGGATTCACCACAGAAAGACAGACTGACATCAGACAGTCAAACAGACACAGAACCATAATTGATCAGCACGTTTTGAAACAAGTAGAAATTTTGATTTTGGAGGAACACATTATTTCGACATCAATCACGAACACAAAGCTTCCCTACCTTCGGTAGTGTAGAAGCAATAAGTTGTCAAAAAACTGACAAGAAACACGATTGTCGATAGTTGAAAAATCGCGAAGAATCAATTATCACACCTCCAGAGCTGTTGATGGTGTCATTCGACGCAGAAATAGTTCACCTAATAGCTAAAAAAAAAATTTCAGGTCACCAAGTGGTGTAATTGTACAAAACGATCAAAAACTGTTTAAAAAAAATCGTCAAAAATCGGTGAAAAACCTTGTTTTTTGGAAGTTTTTAGGTCAAAGACACGTTAAGGAGGTACTTCAGAGTTTTCATATGTGGTATTGGCGTCTTCAGCATTAAATTTCCAACAAGAATAGCACCTTTTAATTTAATAAAAGTTATCCTGGAATTTAAAAGATTTATTCAACAATGCAGGTGCTGTACCTCACAAACAAGACGTTTGCGTGAAAAATCGGCTTCGGATTTGGATTCAGCACCCTCAAAAACCCTAAAGACCAGTACCAGTTTGTTAAGGACAAAACTTCGAATTTTCGTTGTTGGGTAGTGTAATCAATAATTACATCAACAATAAATAAGAATATTCAAAATGGTAACAACGAATTTCGAGGAAACAAGTTTTCTCAAGTAAGAATTTTCATGAGACAAATATAATAATATCTATTATTTCTTATCATGATTAGGTACCTTTATAGTTAATTGGTACCTACCTATAGGATGATACATAATATATTATTGGAAGAATCACTTTTTAATTAGGCACGAACAATCAATAGTTATCACATAATAATGGTATGCATTATTCCACAAATTGTTGGATTTCAGCAGAGACAACAGTTTGTAAAATAAAAACCACTCTTCTTGGGGTGTGTTAGTGGGGGGGGGGGGGGGGGGATTTCGTTTAACATTCGCTGAAAAAATAAACTACGACATAGAATAGAAGAACGTCATAGGTACGAAATAAATACGTGATAAATCGAGAGCTTTCCAACGAAAGGAGAACGATTTTTGTCCGATGAAAAGTAAAGAACTTTCATTTCCCCAGCAACGGCTTAGTTGTACGTGAAAAATCATAAGAAAACTCGGCCCACGTTTTCAGATGAATATTGCTTACAACAAAATCGTTGCTACGGAAATGTATCTTAGCATTTATCATCGTACAAAAATCGATCGCCAGCCGTTGGAAAGCTCTCGATTTACCTAACTGTATCATGTTAACCACTGCGCAGTGCGTGCCCAACAATCTGAGGCATGAGAGCGGATGTCTGAATAACCGTTTACATACAGGTGATCCTTCTCAGTTAATTTTGGAAACATGATTTCAACCACTATCAGCCTGGAAAGAAACTTGGAAGTTGAAATTTGATAGGGAGGTTCATGTTTGATAAATTTTCTCAAAGAAAAAAAAAGGATGCAAGGGATGGTCGGGGGGGGGGGGGGGGGGGGGGGGGGGGGGGGGGAGACCTAAAATGTCTAAATATTTTGCAGATACGTATGCAAATTTTTTTTTTTTTTTTTTTTTGTAAATGACAAAATTGCGTATTGCGCACTTGCTTCGTTTAAATATAGGTATATAAATTGTGAGGTTTTTTCACAGTTGACGAACGAAGCAACTAATGTTTCAGATGATTATTGCCTTCAACCGAATCGTTGCTACGGAGCTGTATCTTGGGAATTTACAAGTGTACAAAAATCTTTCACCAGCCGTTGGAAAGCTCTCGATTTACCTAACTGTATCATGTTAACCACTGCGCAGTGCGTGCCCAACAATCTGAGGCATGAGAAAGGTTGTCTGAATAACCGTTTACATACTGGTGGACCTTGTCAGTTAATTTTGTAAACATAGTTGCAACCACTATTAGCCTGTAAAGAAACTTGGAAGTTGAAATTAGATAGGGAGGCTCATGTTTGATAAATTCTGTCAAAGAGAAAAGGATGCATGGGGGGAGGGGGCATAAAACGCATTAGGGGGGCATACAACTTGGTTTAAAAAAATAACAAAAACAAAAAAAGACGAATTCTAAACTCTTCCTACCAGTTACAGTAAACGAACTTAAAAATTAAATAAAAAGCAACAACAATACAAAAAAGACGCCTGGCTACGACTTGATAACGAGTAGAATGGTGAAGAAACTTCCCCAATATGCAAACCTGAAATTGCTTCAAATAATAATTAATGCTATGTTTAAGTTGAAATACGTAGGTACCATCCCAATAAAAAAGTCGCAGAGGTTATGATGAGTCCCAAACCAGGAATGTCACCTTATGAGAAATTAGGGTATCAAACTCTTCCCTGTGATGTCAAAAATACTCGAAAAAT
The DNA here is from genome assembly GCA_030762985.1 of Adelphocoris suturalis. NCBI lineage: Eukaryota > Metazoa > Arthropoda > Insecta > Hemiptera > Miridae > Adelphocoris > Adelphocoris suturalis. The sequence continues at coordinate 157,497,743 of CM061040.1, forward strand.
TGCTTAAACGAATAATACCTGACTAATAAGAAGAAATTTGATCCGAGATCATCAATTAGGAATCAGACAACAACACTACTACACATCGAATCCACCGGGTCACTCATGCAGGTAGTAGAAAACCTTGTGAGAAAAACCTGCAGAAGAACATAATTATCTCGAACGAATTGTGTTTCAAGTATTTGGAGCAATGCGGACAAAAAAGGCTTCATTTGCCAACATTGACTTCATCGAGAGCTGGAAGGTAGAAGCTGGAAGGGTTATATCAATGATAGACTGGTTTGATGTTGAACATCTACCCGAAGAATTTTTGGGTTATGTTGAAGACATTTCAGAACACTGAAATACTCCAGAAAACGACAAAATTTATAATGAAAGTGAGAGTGACGAGGAGGACAATGAGTGATAGATGCAATCACTCGCTCGCTAGTTTAATAGGTACAAATTCAACACTTCGCAAATGTGTCCCCTTGAGAAAAAAATTGTTCAATTTTTGACCAATGGTTATGAAATAAAATAAGTTGTAGCAATGCACCATCCTTATTCTCATTTCAATATTCCGTTTGACAACGTCTGATTGTTGAACGCATCTGCAAACCAAGTATAACGAAGAAGTCAAAAAAATGTGAACGATTAACTTCTCCTTTTGTTTTAACATTTTAAATAAATTATTGATTTTGTTGATTGATTTCTGGTTTGTTATTTCCTTTGAAATTCAGTCTGACGATGTGAATATCATCTTGTGATACTGAAGAGAGAATTGTCATAGAATTTATCCATCCCTCCTATGAGACGAATTTCAGTCAATTTTGAATTTAAAATTGCCGTCTGATTTTTAAATGCTTCTCCTTGAATTCCTTCCCCCGCGATATTCTCTAATCCTTGGAAAAGGACTGATCGATTGCAGGAAATTAAACCTCGGAATAAATTAATTCAATGTCTCATCGTAAAATAAAACCACAGTCGTAATAATGTTTACTGATACCTATTTACATTCAATATAACCAAATACACAGAACATCACCTAGCTCAATGATCCCAATTAAGTCATCTGAGCTCTAGAGTTGCAATTTTGCATGTTAATAGAATGTAACAAAGATAAGTAAACTTACACCTAGGATATTTCTCACTAAACTCTAATGGATGCAGTTGCTCACGTACCACCTACACTCACCACCCAAGACGTATACCAAACCATCATCAGAGCTGAGCAAGCACAGAGATCCAATCAAGTGCAGGGGCTGCTGGCAGTACAAGTACAAGGTCGAATTTGAGTAAGAAAGGTTACCTGGACCGCACCTTGCTGATTTCCAGTGTCGTCGGTGACCACTCTGGCTTCCGGAAAGAGCAAAGGGGGGGGGGGGGGGGGGGGAGAGCCAGCAGCCAACAGGCTTACTGGGCTTTCTCCCGTGAAAGAGCGGACGGCTGAAGCGAGCGGGAGGTGGGAAAGGTACTAGGAAAATTTTGTAAGGGGGAAAATATACAGAGGTCAGGCCGCCAGAGCAAATCATACAAATACAGGAAAATTGGCCCAGTTAGTCAGTTCTTTTTGGTCCTCCTGCGACAACGGATCTCCCAGCTCTTCTGAAATCTATGCAGCTCCTAAGGCCCCAGTATATACGGCAGAGTGCAGACACGGAGAACGTAAGGCTGGACAATCGAGTTCGTGCCGCTGGGTACCAGATTCGTGCAGCGTGGATCACCTGAACGGGACCAGGACTCACCACACCACTTCCGACTTCACGTCATGTACTGCCTTCGGGCTCCTGCATGTGAGTTGTGTCAATTTCACATTGGCCAATACACTAGGTAGGTACTAAGAAGCAGTAGGTATGTAGAGTAATGCATCTCATGCAGAAGAGATAGTTGAACGTGACCATTCAAAAACTATGTGAATATATATTTCAACCTTATTGACCTTTTTGTACTCTTTAGGAATCCCTAGTTTAAGGCAACTGGTCTTGCATTCAATCCGAACACATGCCCTTATTTTTATAGGCGTTCATTAATACATTGTATAATATGTAATTTACCTATTCTTCGACATTAAGCTTGCAATTAAACGCTTTAATGTTCCTAACTCATATGCGATGAACGATTACTTTTAAGCCTAAATTACAGTATCACCTTTGTATATATCATATACACACAATGTATGCCCTGTTACTTGAAATATACTTTCGTGTATGAATTCTTGTCGAGTTCTCCATTTCACCCAGAGGTTCAATCACTCTTGTGAATCATTGCACTTAATTCAATTAAATTCAAACCTTCTGATTCTACGTGTCATCATAGTTTAACCTTACTGAACGCTTGCTTTGTGATCTATTAAATACCACACAGAGAAACGCTGAAATCCATTCTCTCGTGCTGGATATTACTAGAACCGTAGGAAACACGACTGATAGTTTTTGACACGGCTAGGTGCTTTTCTAGGTACACGATTTCAGGTGTCTACTCGTCAACAAGTCCCTCAAATATAGTCACAATTTGAGTAGTGAACGACGATAATCGTCAGTGAACGTCACGTCACGTGCGCACACACCTCTTATACGTGTTGACACACTACTAGTTTCGTTCACATCTTTGATAAATTCGATTTTCATTCATTACCATCATTTCGTTCTCTAGACCTAAGTATGTGGATGTGAGTGGTGAGATTCGATTCCGAGCCTTGCGGATCGAAACCATTAATTCATAATTTTGTTTAATTCACTCCTATCGTCATAATATTGTCGTTCCCTCACAAACTCACATGCAGCAAAACATTTCGTACATAAGATATAATAAAACGGAGTGGTAAGTAGGTAACTATTTGAACAAATAATGCAGGTTTGGTTTTTGATGAATGGCCAGCCAGTACTTCAACCAAGTAAAAAAGAGAGAATTCATGTCAAAAAATACTATCTGTGTACCTGTGCTCTGCTACGGGCGATTAGTGGTATTTACATATCACCTTGTGTTATGTAAGGTAGCTTCGTACCTTATAATTTTTACCCAGCCGTACCAATGAATCGTAAACTTTCTTCATACTGGGAAAAGCATTACATCATGAATATGTCGATTCAAACTAGAAAGTTCCAATAATGGTTAATCATGTTTGCAAAATGAATTGAGAAAAATCACTTTGACGTAAAGAATTATTCACACAACCACGCTCTTACCTCAGATTGTTGGCCACGCACTGCACAGCAGTTGACATAATACGGTTAGGTAAATCGATAGCTTTCCAACCAATAGAGATCGATTCTTGTGCGATCACAACTACAGGAGTTACATTTTCCTATAAACGCGTTGGTTGTATGTGAAAATAATCAGAAAACATTGTAATATTTTAGGTAAAGGAACGGGTAGCAGAATTACTAGAACAACCCCCCACAATAAGATTATAATCTTGTAGAAAAAAAATGCATGTCAAGCAGTGTTTTTAATCGAGTACCTAGGTACTAATGTAATGTACAATAGTTTATTTACATCATTGAGTCCGAAAGCAACACACCATTGATAATAACAGTCACTAACGACGTTTCCATTACTGTGACAGTCTTTGGATGGAACTCAGCATCGCTTGTGAGGACTAAACCAACTTATACGTGAACTTCAGCTACCTGATTACGATCAGAAGGCTGGCTGGTGGGTGCTGTCGGCATCCTCAAGCCCAACTCTCGGTCTTCGCTTCTGGTTGGAAGCTTCGGATGACAAAATCTCAAGCAGCAGCTAAAGGTGGTCAACAAAGTTTTTCGGAAGCTGCTTCCAAATACGGCGTAAATAAATATATTCGAGGATGACTTAAATAAGGTGAAAAATTGATTAAGCATAACTAATATACTCCAATAAACCCCAAGCTGTTCCCGAGAGATTTCCAGAATTTCCGTGATAGAATAAAACATGCCGAACACCGAGCAAACTAAAAACTCAAACACGACGTACACCAGCATCCTCGTCGTTTTGTTTTCTTCTCTTTCGCTAGTCGACAGCGCCATTCGTAGCTTCTCAGATTTCTTCAACTAGAAAAAAATTGATCATGAGGAAATAAACTTACTTGGGTGATTATGGGACTGCTCATAACTTTTAACTACTCAACCATTTTAATAGAGTTATACAGCTAAGAGTTTCAAACACGGGAATTCAAACATTTAAGCCACATTTGTACATAGTTTCTTAAGTCATACCATACACTTGTATAGGGTATATAGTGACCATATATGTGCTACAAATAGTCCTAGAGTGCTGAATCAGTTGAATTTACAACAAAATAGTACAATTTACACCCCCCCCTCCCCCCCGGGGGATGTAGCTACAGTCATATGGTATTCTTGTTACTGATGTCCAGCGGCGATCATTGACCAAAGCACAGAAGAAAAACGTTAGTTACTTACCTATGTAATCCTGGGGGTCAAGTATGAACTTATAATTCTGAAATGGAGTATCAACGTTACACGCTGATACATGGTGGCATGGATATTATGCCTAATGTCATCGTAAATGTCATACTGTCTACCGGCGTGTTTCCAGCGTGAAAAAGAGAGAATTTAGCTCATTCAGCTGATCAGGACGGAGTCCGTCATTTCATTCGTCTCCAGGTATCCCAGGGAGGCTCCATATTAAAAGCTTGTTCCAGACGTTGAGGCCGGCCTTAAGGCTCAGCGCCTTGATGAAAAACTGAACGTCTGAAGGGATATTTGGCCTTGAGGCGGGGTTAAAGGGGCCGCCGCATGAGGCCGCCTCGGCAATACGACATCTCATTCGACGGCCTCCTCCTCCTTCCCACACCTTGAGGGCATTGACTTCATCCCTTTTATTTTAATCTCACCCTTTGTTCTCATCCATTTTTCTAATAGTTCCTTGAGGCAGGCCTCAACGTCTGGATACCTCCTAAAATTTTACCTCTCTAGCGTGAACAGGACAGAATTTAGCACACACAGCTGATCAGGCTAGAGCCCGTCTGTTTATTTGTCTCTTGACCTTCCAACGAGAATCCCTATTGAATTTCAACGTTTTAGGATGTACAGAAGAGAAAATGGCTCATTCAGCTGATCGGGATGGGATCTGTACTTTCATTATTCTCTATATATACCAGAGGGGATCCCTATTAAATTTCAACATTATAGGGTGAAAAGGAGAAAATTTGGTTCATTCCAAGATTTCCAACTAATGGTGAAGGATTGTTGTGTGGTGGAAACGATCAAGTTACAACTCCCTAGCAGCGATTTGTTGTGTAGTTGTGTAGGCGAAATGCCTTAGAAAAATAAATTTAACTTCATCTTCGACATTTTTCTTCGAACTGGAGTTGGAGAATTTAATAAAAGTGTGCTGACATTGGTTGATTAAATTTATCTAATGTATCCAAATGAGCTCTTACCTCGAGATAAATAAGTACGGTCAGTACGGAGATGCACGACAGTGGGAGAAGGTGATCGAGAAACAAACGCAGCCAAGTGTCATGCAGTTCGAAGGTCGTCTGGAACTGCGGGGACTTTGAGAGATCAGTAGGTACAGAATAGTACACGGTTTCTCCATTGTCAACTTCAGAGGCTACTACCTTTTCGGCTAGGAAGTATGGAAGCCGATAGAGGATGGATAAGATGAAGATGACCAAAGTGTACTTCCGGGCCCTGCTGCGGGTGCAGATTTGTCGAAATTCGAATGGGCGACACACCGCGACGTGACGCTCGAACGAGATTGCCAGAGTCAGATATGTTGAGGCGATCGCAGCCACTTTAAAGACAGCCGGAGCCCAGGCAATGAAAGCTGTATAGATGAGATCTCTCATAACGGAGTTACGTGAGTAACTGAATTTTGTGGTGATGAAGTAACAGATGATGTTTATCGAGTCAATGACTAGATCACAGACAGAAATTCCTACAAGATAGACTGACGCCGAGGACTTCATGCTCGGTCTCGTCCAAATCACCAAGGACACTACGTTCCCCAGCACTCCCACCAGCCCCAGCCCTGCAAGCGCATTGAGTATCATCAGCATTGTGGGAAGTGATATCATGTTATCAATTTCTCTTTTTTCAGGTTCCCTAAGAAACTACGTTGTTGATAGATACTTCAAAATCCTGCAGTTGATTCACCTGGTATTCTCGTGTTAACAGATCAGCAACAAGCTTCTGACAAACGTTGGCAACCTGAAACAAAACAAAATGATCCTCAATTTAACAGAAATTTACAATGAAGAACGTGTATAATATTCTACTGAATCGTGAATTTTCTTCAAAATTATGGTGGATTGCCTTATAAATTTTAGAAAATAACATCTCCATCATCCGTCCGTTTCAGAGTAGTAACATAAAACGATTCCCGAATTTTGACATATTTTAAGGTTCCTATTACCTAGTTCCCCAGGCAAAAAAGGAGTAACCTCCTTGATATTCAGCAGAATCCTTACATACGTTTTCGAAAACTCCAGTACACTTTGAAGGATAATTTTTTGCATACATTTTTGAATGTTCTAGTTTATAGTTATTAAACTTGATGTGAAACAAAACTCGTAATAATGAATGAAAACTTGTAATATTTCCAGAAAAAATATAAATTTAACAGAAACATGAGTTTTTGGAATTGTTAGTGATTTTTTATCACATTTTTTGAAATTCGACTAATTTAATGTTCTCAAAAAGTGCTGTCCAACAATCTCATCCATTCTTTGGAACATGTTTTTAGCCAAATTCTGGAAAAACTATTGCAATGGCTGGAAAAAATTCAAGGTCAAATTCAGGTCAAAATTTTTGAAAATTTTCTTCATTGAAATCCGTTTTGAGGCATTCTGAAACGAATCCTGTGTGTGTGTGTGTGTGTGTGTGTGTGTGTGTGTGTGTGTGTGTGTGTGTGTGTGTGTGTGTGTGTGTGTGTGTGTGTGTGTGTGTGTGTGTGTGTGTGTGTGTGTGTGACCATGATTCTTATTCGTTTCGACTCCAAATTTAATCTAGATGATGTGCAAAAAACCTTGGGAATTTCGAATTCGCTGTCGAGGTGGCGGTGGAGGGGATAATCACCGATTCTTTCAAGCGCTGCCCAAGCTACACATCTCGACTGATTTTCGTGATTCTTTTTTTTTCAACTCTGAATTCGGACTCGTTTTGAATCGTATATCAGGAGTTTCAAATTTCATTATGAAAGGGGATGAATCATGAGAAATAAATCGAGATGTTTTATTTAATCCCGTCAGTTTTTCGTGATTCTTTTTTTTTTTTCCAACTATGAAGTCGGTATAGTTTCGGAAGGAATATAAGGAGTTCCAAATTTCAGTATGGATGGAGGTGAAGGGAGGGGGTACTAGTAATAAATCGTGATGTTTGAACTATTTTCGTCAGATTTTCGTGATATTTTTTTTGTTCAATTTTGAATTTGTTCTAGTTTAGAAAATATGTCCGGAGTTTCAAATTACATGCTGGATAATTTATTATGGAAATTTCCTTTCTGTGGAGGGAATAATGGAAGGAAGGGCGATTCCGAGAAGTCATGATACTTTGGTTTTTTCCCTTATTTTAACTCTCAGCAAAATTATGTACAATCTATCCATTGGGAAGTCCCTACAATGCATGCATTAGTTACCATTATGGTTTATCTTGATCCTAAGGAGACTTATCGTCTGGAAAGACACATACATACCTATCACCAATATGCAGGGTGTCTATAATTTAATGGACCAGCTATTAATTTTTTTGAAGATATAAAAAAACTCACAGTGGCGCTACGACTCCTAACTCGTGTTTTTAAAATTAGAACTAGCATTTGTTATTGCAAATTCAAAATCTATATAAAATTTCAAGGAAATATTACCCTTCACTCGAATTGTTCAGAGCGCAAAAACGAGCGGATTGCGCGCAGAAAGTGCGCCATTTGTGGAATATTTAATTTTTGAGATTATTCAGTGTCCACTCAAATAATTATGATACATGATTACATGATGACATGATGATTACATTTTACGGCTTATTGTTGATCGAAAGTATCTCAAAGAGGATTGTTGTTTTTGATTTAATAAATTTTTAAAAATGATTTGTGCTTTGTACCTTATGACAAGAAAATGGCCATAAATCACCTCAGAGTCACTATCAACTCAAAAATAAATACATCGTTGGGAGGAGCGTCAAATTTCCTTTCTTTCTTTTGTCAAACCAAATTTTTTTTTTTTAGCAGACTTAATGCGTAAGAAGTGCAAAGTGAAAATTTTGAAATTTCTCCAGAATTTTATTGGTTTATTATATTCAATAATAAGCCTATGTGATCGTATAGCAAAAAAAAAATTTATAACCCCCCCTCAAACTCTGTCATTTTACGTTTCAAAGTGCGTTGAATCCCAATTTGCGATGTCCGTCCGCTGTTCGCCGTCCGGGCCATAAAAGGCCTTAGAATTTACTTAAAAAATCTGTTCTTTCGCACATAGACTCCACTTGGGGTCTAGTTGGTCCTAACTTCTCGCCAGCTCGATAGCTCCACACCCATGGGTGCTATGAGCCAAAAATAGGTGAAAAAGTTTATTTTTCGAGGCTTTGAGTGTTAGACTGACGTACGCGCGCACGCCTGGCACGCTTAGTGGAATTATGAAAACATTCTCAGAGGGTCATGATGTGGGAGGGGGAGGAGGCGCGGCGCCTTGTAGGGGCATAGCGGCACGTCGTAGTATAACTGATATTTATTACTTATACTTGTAATACCCATAAACCTATTATACCTTAAACAAGCCATAGTATATTTTGTACATTATACCATACTATAGGATGTTATAAATAATTATCCAGCCCATCTAGAATGCAAATCATTCATATATTAAAATTGCATTACTTCAGCCGATTGGAGTCCGAATCCTCTGGATGAATAGCTATTTACTAAGAAATGTTTAATTCTTAATATTTAAAAGTAATTTCTCTAACAAAATTTTACTCATTGTATGATTTTACTTGAAACATTTCTTTCTTTTATATGCTCTTTTTTGCACTACTGATTTTACTGTTTTTATTTTTTTATTTTTTGTGTTAATACCAATGCTTTTCCTACGCATATTTAATAACATATCCTCTCGACTTTTCGTACGTACTTGGATAATGATATTATTAAGGCAATAATTATTTGAATATACAGGAGCTCAAACCGAGAAATATAAACATGCGTATATAATTATAGAAGTATAGGTTGTGGCAACTCGAAATAGGATACGCTGAGGAGTCTGGACGGGCCTTATGACATACGCAAGCCAACTAAAACTACGATCGTACTCAATTGAAAAAATAATAAACCTTTGTGAAATAATTTGCAGCATTTTTTTTTCTACCATAGCTTTGTATGTTTAGAGAAGGTTACGCGGATTGTAGTTCACCCAAGGGTAGCAGGTTATCTCAAAATGCGCATGCATAGGGCTCTGAGCTCTCGAAAAGACACCTTGAAAAGTTTCGGGCTGCATGCCCCCCCCCCCCCCTCCCTCGGAGCGCTATAACATCTGTTGGAACACGGAGCTCTCAACCCCACAACCTTGTTGGAACGCTATTTCGAGCTCTGAGCTCCTCTAGGTCGCCCTTTTGTCCTTGTTGGAACAAAGCTATCATTTCATCGTCATCAAGCTTGGCCAGCCCCAGCCCTGCGCCAGTGCCACTTGCCATTGCCATTGCCATTGCCAGAGGCAAATTTCTTCGGCCGGCATAAGCCATTGTGTAGAGGGAGCTTTAGGGTTTCAAGGAACCTTTCGAAAGGTGAATTCAAAACGGGGAATAAACCTTCTTGTCATTAGTATTTACCAAGTGGAAAACAGTGGCTAAATTCACCAGTAGAAAACAGTTGTTGTCCGGCATTGAAGTTAATTTTCCCAACATATTTTTTTTCGTTATTTTCTACGTATACGCTTCTTCCCCTGTACCCTTCATATGTAGACAAATAATTTATGATATCTCCTGAAGGGACAATAAGCGTTTTATTAATTTTTTATCACGGTTTATTGTAATATATCAATATCGCTGCCGCGCGAATTGTGGATCAATTTCAATAGCTCAATCTTCCACGATGAAAAAGAAAATGTGTCCGATTAGTTGGAATTCAATGCATTTAATTGAGAGTGACCAGTGGCGGCCGGTGGTCTGCAAAAGGAGTGGGGCACAAAAATATTTACCTATTTGACAGTCGAGAAGAGCATTGAGGTTTTTCTTCCATTAGTTTTGTTTTCAGTGTGCATTAACTTTGACCTAAACACATGATACATAAATCCCACTTGGGTCATGTCATGCCTTGGGCAACTGTTATGAAAGAATATGGCTACTAAATAATAATAAATCATTATCATTAAATATTATTGATAAATTATATATAAATTAATTAGATAAATAAATTGAATTTAAAATACTATCTTATAGGTAGGTACCTACTTACTAGGTATCTAAAAGTAAAAAAAGAACCCTGGGCATCGTCAAGTAAATGTCCTAAAGAGGCTACATAAGAAATTACAGCTTCCCAGAGTGTAAAGCATAGAAATTAACTATTATAATGATTTAACCACCGCTTCACAAATCAAACCGTTCTCGCAATATTTGGATCACCTGCTATTAATCAAATCATCGAAACACCAGCTCAATGAAATCATCAGAAATTAACAAGCGGTGGCAATCATGTTCACAATATCAATTATTGAGAATGATCACCTGAGTGTACACAATTATTCAAATAACCTTGCTCATAACTCAGCTTGTTGGCCACGCACTTCGCAGTAGTTAACATAATATGGTTGGATAAATCGAGAGCTTTCGAACGAATGGTCAACGAATTTTGTGGGTTGAAAAACGACGAAGTACCATTTCCCTAGCAACGACTCGGTTGTAAGCTGAAATCATTAAAATATTTTTGTGAGCAATTTTCCGTGACGTTTTTTAGTTTATGTGTCATAGCAAAGACATAAAGAAACTAGTTGATTGTTCTCTACGCAATACAGTGAGTCTATTTTATTTATTGGTATCGCGTGAGCAAGTTTTCGTGACGATTTTTCAGTTAATGTGCCAAAGCAAAGACATGAAAATGTCAAAATCAATACCTGACTAAACTTCTACTTACGTAAATCCGTTGATGAACGTCGTGCTTACCTAGGTGCGAATTTTATTCAAAGTGATCGTTGATTTTTCTTCATTTCACAACATAGAACACATAGAACAACGCACTCCAACTCGACCGACAATACAAAGGACTTTATTACAAAAGATGTATTCAACAACTTAGGTATGTATTCAACAATTTATAGGTACTTATAACAACGCTATAATACGGACTTTACTTTAGATTAGAGTAAATTCTTGGGAACAACCAAACGAACTTAAAGAAACATCACATATTACTTGCAAAGACAACAAAACATAGACGAACATACCCAACAGGCTAAATCAGTTTGGCTAACGGAATAAACCAAAACTCCTCTAGTGGAAGCGACTCATAACGTAAATGTCATTCTACGGTCTTTAGAAAAGTTGGAAACCCTGTCTGGGGCAGAGCCCCCAAAATCGTGAGAAATTTCCCGTTATGACCTCTTTTTCCCGTTCCTTGCCCCGTATTTCCCGTTCCTTGCCCTTTATTTCCCATTTTTTGTCCCTTCAAAGTCTAACCTGAATCGACGAAATTTCCCTCTTGATAGAGTGATATCATCGCAAATCGCAATCTATGTACTTTTTCGCTGGTAGATGGATCTTAAACCTCCTTGGATGGAGCGTAAACCTAGTCCTTCTAGCATCCACCTTGGAGCCACAGCATGGAGCTGTTTGTAAAGTCTTCATTCCAGTTTGTTACTTTTTTCCCAAATGTACTGGGGCAATGTCCCGATGCCCCCCCTCACGGGCCGCCCCTGAGAGTGACAAATCACCACGGGAGTTCCGAGCTAAGCACACGAGACGTTTGCAACCAAGTTGAGTCATGAGACTCTAGACCCTGACCAACTAATCCAACGAATTAAATTTTTACGAATGAATTGACTACTTGATGGTATGTATTTTTGAGATGCAAGCGTAGCGAGCATCCAGACCACTGATCTAAGTAAAAACCTGATCTGTGTAAAATCTCATGGCAACCGGAGAGCTGAGAATGCCACGCAGTGGGTTGTCGAACTGAAGGGCAATTCAGGGTCTAGAGTCTTGTGAATCTACTTGATTGTTCGAGAACGTCACGTGCTAAAAACCGCTTCAGAAAATCAATGCAACTTACCCTTGGAAAAAGAGGAACGTCTGAAGATATTGCTGTGTGAAGTAGTTCCAACTAGAGTAAGTAAATTTTTTCAAGCCGAGGACTATTATACTAGTTATTATCACAATAATTGCCGCAGATATCTGATGAATAAGCCCTGTTTTGTTCGGATATGAATCGATAATGACTTAGTTAGCGGTAGCCAGCTCAGTTGTTGTGTCCTGTTTGTCACCGAATGACATGAAGGATATGAAACATAAGACCTGAAAGTGAGTTTGAAAATAAAAAACGCTGCAAATTATTTCACGAAGGTTTATTATTTTTTCAATTGAGTATGATCGTAGTTTTAGTTGGCTCGCGTACGTCATAAGGCCAGTCCAGACTCCTCGGCGTGTCCTATTTCGAGTTGCCACAACCTATACTTCTATAATTATATACGTATGTTTATATTTCTCCCCTAATTTTGCCCTAATAATATCATTATCTAAGTATGTACGAAAATTCGATAGGATTTGTTATTAAATATGCGTAGGCAAAAGCATTGGTATTAACACACAAATATGACCTAGAAAAAAACGTATATTCATGCCTCGAAGGAACATGAAATTCGAAAGCAATACAAGTGTAGGAAGTTTTCCACGCCACCCTGGAGGTACTCCCTAGGTCTCGTTACCTCACAACCGGATGTTCACCGCCCTATAACGCTTATCACACATATTTTTCCATCAACATTCATTTGAAAGTTGTGCATTTTGAGATGAGAGAATTTTGTCCTAACATGAGAATAATAATTATTAGGTCGTGCAGTAGTGGTCGTGCTTGATCTGATCCTAAAGTGTTCTGTTGCGTAGCCCTACTGCCCATCCTAACTGTGGAATATTAGCTTGCGCAGTTGTGGGTGAGCAGGTTGGAGTTTTAAAACGTCAGTCTAACACTCAAAGCCTCGAAAAATACACTTTTTCGCCCGGTTTTGGCCCATAGCATCCATGCGAGTAAAGCGATCGGGACGGTTGAACGTTAGGACCAACTAGACCCCAAATGGAGTCTATGTGCGAAAGAACGGGTTTTTTAAGTCAATCCTTAGGCCTTTTATGGCCCGGACGGCGAACGGCGGACGGATATTTCAAATTTGGATTCTACGCACCTTGAAACGTAAAGTGACAAAGTTTGAGGGGGGGGGGGGGGGGATTATACACTTTTTTTTTTTTTATACGATCACATAGGCTTATTATTGTAAATAATAAACCAAAAGTGCTCAGTCATGCTGCATTGCTAATAGAGCGAATTTTAGAAGAAAAGTAACCGAGGGGATGCCGTACAGTGGTACAGATCTACTGAAAACGTGATCGAAACTCCTGGCCACTAAGATTGTATAACATTTCCTCCCAAAATGAGTAGGCCTTATGTTTATGAGTGCGTAGATTCCAAAAACCATGTTCTTATTCAATTTCGAAACCCAGAAATGGTCAAAAAGTGACATATTTCGGCTTTTTCGTTGATGAACATTTCATATCAGAACCGAGTGTAAAAGTAATGTAAGAAACCATTGCAGGTTTGGGCTTTTCGTCCGACTGCCTCGGGCGTCGTGGACGTCATCAGCTGTCTTCCAAGGAGGATCAGAATTTTATGATTTCGCTTAAAGCTACTCTTGCCTCGCCCCCTTGAGTGGAGAAGGGTTCGCCCTTACAGAAGCGTGAAAATTACATGGATGTCTGACACGTACCTGGGCGGTCACCCATCCAAGTACTCATCACTCTCGACGTTGCTTCACTTCGCTAATCGCACGAGAAAGGGTTCATCGCAACGCCTAACCCGTACGGCTCATACCCAAGTGTGTATTTGGTTAACTCAACGTTTTCATAAAAATTAACAAACTACTGAAGTTGAATGGAAAATTTTGGAAAACTAGAAAAAAAACCAAATTTATATTTTTATTTTATGATAATTTTTATTCAATTAAAAGGTGATATTCGTGTTGGAACTTTAACGCTGAACACGCCTATACCACATATATGATGGGTCTGAAATACCTCCTTAACGTGTCTTTGGCATAAAAAACTGCCAAAAAACTTGGTTTTTCACAGATTTTTGACGATTTTTCAAAAACAGCTTTAATAGTTTTTGTACAAATCCCACCAGTTGGCGACCTGAAATAATTGAAATAATTACTGAACTATTTCTGCGTCGAATGAGACCACCAGCAGCTCTGGAGGTGTGATAATTGATTTTTGGAGATTTTTCAACTATCGAAAAACGTGTATTCTGGGAATATACCGAGGAAAAAACGTCTGCAAGTTTGGGTGTGCGGTATAGCTTCCTCACATATTGTAACATGGACGTATAGAATTAGTTGAAGAACAAAGTTCGAGTCGAAATGATTGAATGCAAAATGTAAGAGTATCTAATTCATATGTATACATGCTAGAATGCAAATTAGGGCTATAATTCGTATTTGCGAATGAATCAAAATCGATTCATTCTCGGAGAGTCATCCGATATTGATTTTGCGCATGCGCAATAGTTTCCTATTATTCAAGCGAACGCGAATAATTTGAAGGGCATCGCCCTGGATCATACATGCTCTCGAGTTTGAACAAAATTGGACCAGTAGATGATAAGAAATTGACGTTATAAGAAATTGACGTTTGCTCATGCGCACTGACTACTAGTAATCCAACGGCATGAAATTCATAGGAGCTAAATCGCACGATACCAGGAAATTTCATAAAAATCGGTCCATTAGACTCGGAGTTTTGCTTGTGTATATCGATATTAGTTTCGCGCTTGAGCAGAAGTTATCCCTCCACCAATCGCGATATAATTTATAGCTCATTTTGCTAGAACATATCCCCAACTACCTACCAAGTTTTTACGAAATCGGACCAACAGATGATGAGAAATCGACGTTATTTGCGCATGCCCACAGGTTTCTGTTGATTCGATGGAATTGAAAATTATAGTGGACCGTCTGAAAGCTAACTCGCACAATCTCTGAAAATTTCATTAGAATCGGACGAAAACATAGTATAGTCTTGGGCGTGACAAGGATTTACCACAGACAGACAGACAGTCAAACAGACGCGGAACCAAAATTGATCAGCACGTTCTGAAACGCAAAAAACAAGTAGAAATTTTGATTTTGGAGGAAAACATTAGGTATTTCGACATCAATCACGAACACAAAGCTTCCCTACCTTCGGTAGTGACGAAGCAATAAGTTGTCAAAAAACTGACAAGAAACACGATTGTTGATAGTTGAAAAATCGCAAAAAATCAATTATCACACCTCCAGAGCAGCTGGTGGTCTCATTCGACTCAAAAATAGTTCAATTATTAGCTAAAAAAAATTTTTCACGTCGCCAAGTGGTGTAATTGTACAAACACGATCAATAAACTGTTTTAAAAAAATCGCCGAAAATCTGTGAAAAACCACGTTTTTTTTGTCAGTTTTTAGGTCAAAGACACGTTAAGGAGGTTATTCAGACTTTCATATGTGGTATCTGCGTCTTCAGCATTAAATTTCCAACAAGAATAGCACGTTTTAATTTAATAAAAATTATCCTGGGATTAAAAGATTTTTTCAACAATGCAGGTGCTGTACCTCACAAACTAGACGTTTATGTTAAAAGAGAGATTGGAATCAACAATAGGACAAGTTTGAGAATTCAAAATTGGAAATCTACTTAACGATATATCTATTAATTTAAAATATTGATTAAGAATCCTATCATCAGTTCCTTTCGACAGAGTTCTGGGTGCATCCTCTGAAGCCTACCTATTACGTGAGGTGTGAAAAAATTCCAATAAAAAAAATTCTACAACGATTTCATAATTTCTCCCTTGAGAGGGAAAAACATTAAATCATGTTTAATGTTTTTCCCTCGCAAGGGAGAAATTAGATATAGTTTTTTAAGGTCAAGAAAAAAGAAAAGATTCTAATTTTATTAACCAAAACAATTTATTATATTTATATACATTTTTATTTTACCATTAGATATTTCCGATGGGACTCATACCAAAGTACGCTTGCATACGAGTCTGCAACACATTGGGACATTTTATGTCTTTAGTTGCAGACTCGTATGCAAGCTCTAAGGGCCACTCAGCTGATCCGGACCCTGGGCATCGTCAAGTAAATGTCCTAAAGAGGCTACATACGAAATTACAGCTTCCTAGAGCGTAAAGCATAGAAATTAGCTCTAAGAGCCACTCATCTGATCCGGACCCTGGGCATCGTCAAGTAAATGTCCTAAAGAGGCTACATACGAAATTACAGCTTCCTAGAGTGTAAAGCATAGAAATTAGCTTTAAGAGCCACTCATCTGATCCGGACCCTGGGCATCGTCAAGTAAATGTCCTAAAGAGGATACATACGAAATTACAGCTTCCTAGAGTGTAAAGCATAGAAATTAGCTCTAAGAGCCACTCATCTGATCCGGACCCTGGGCATCGTCAAGTAAATGTCCTAAAAAGGCTACATACGAAATTACAGCTTCCTAGAGTGTAAAGCATAAAAAATAGCTTTAAGAGCCACTCACCTGATCCGGACCCTGGGCATCGTCAAGTAAATGTCCTAAAGAGGCAACATACGAAATTACAGCTTGCTAGAGTGTAAAGCATAAAAAATAGCTTTAAGAGCCACTCATCTGATCCGGACCCTGGGCTTCGTCAAGTAAATGTCCTAAAGAGGCTACAAGCGAAATTACAGCTTGCTAGAGTGTAAAGCATGAAAAATAGCTTTAAGAGCCACTCATCTGATCCCGACCCTGGGCATCGTCAAGTAAATGTCCCAAAGAGGTTACACACGAAATTACAGCTTCCTAGAGCGTAAAGCATAGAAATTAGCTCTAAGAGCCACTCATCTGAACCGGACCCTGGGCATCGTCAAGTAAATGTCCTAAAGAGGCTACATACGAAATTACAGCTTCCTAGAGTGTAAAGCATAAAAAATAGCTTTAAGAGCCACTCATCTGATCCGGACCCTGGGCATCGTCAAGTAAATGTCCTGAAGAGGCTACATACAAAATTACAGCTTCCTAGAGTGTAAAGTATAGAAATTACCTATTAAAATTATTTAACCACCGCTTCACAAATCAAACCGTTCTCGCAATATTCGGATCATCTGCTATGAATCAAATCATCGAAACACCAGCTCAATGAAATCATCAGAAATTAACAAGCGGTTGCAATCATGTTCACAATATCAATTATTGAGAATGATCACCTGAGTGTACACAATTATTCAAATAACCATGCTCATAACTCAGCTTGTTGGCCACGCACTTCGCAGTAGTTAATATAGTATGGTTGGATAAATCGAGAGCTTTCGAACGAATGGTCAACGAATTTTGTGGGATGAAAAACGACGAAGTATCATATCCCTAGCAACGACTCGGTTGTAAGCGGAAATCATCACAATTATTGGCGCTACTTTCGTTGCACTCTCGTGGGACATTTTTCGGTAGTTAGGTCACGGCTAAAGCATATTCATGCTAAAAACGTTGCAGCTATGCTAAAACATTAAACATGTTAAAACGGGCTTCGGATTTGGATTCAGCAATCTCGAAAACCCCAAGGACCAGTACCAGTTTCTTAAGGGCAAAACTTCAAATTTTTTTTGTTGGGCAGTGTAATAAATTATTACATCAATATTCAATAAGAATATTCAAATCGGTTACAACGAATTTCGAGGAAACAAGTTTTCTCAAGTAATAATTTTCATGAGACAAATATAATAATAATTATTTTTTCTTATCAAGATTAGGTACCTTCATAGTTAATTGGTACCTACCTATATGATGATACATATTATTGGATGAATCACTTTTTAATTAGGCAAGAACAATCAATAGTTGTCACATAATAATGGTATGTATTATTCCACAAATTTTTGGATTTCAGCAGAGAAAACAGTTTGTAAAATAAAACCACTCTTCTTGTGGTGGGTTACTGGGGAGGGGGGAGGGGGGATTCCGTTTAACATTCGCTGAAAAAATTAACTACGATATAGAATAGCAGAACAACATAGGTACGAAAGAAATACCTACGTTATAAATAAAGAGCTTTCCAACGAAAGGAGAACGATTTTTGTCCGATGAAAAGTAAAGAACCTTCATTTCCCCAGCAACGGCTTGGTTGTACGTGAAAATCATAAGAAAACTCGGCACTTCGGCCCACGTTTTCAGATGAATATTGCTTACAACCAAATCGTTGCTACGGAAATGTATCTTAGCATTTATCATCGTACAAAAATCGATCGCCAGCTGGCTCAATGTCTCAATGTCTTGCAGATTCGTATGCAATTTTTTTTTTTTTTTTTTTTTTTTTGTAAATGACAAAGTTGCGTGTTACGCACTTGCTTCGTTTAAATATAGGTATATAAATTTTGAGGTTTTTTTCACAGTTGACGAACGAAGCAACTAATGTTTCAGATGATTATTGCCTTCAACCGAATCGTTGCTACGGAGCTGTATCTTTGGAATTTATAAGTGTACAAAAATATTTCACCAGTCGTTGGAAAGCTCTCGATTCACCTAACTGTATCATGTTAACCACTGCGCAGTGCGTGCCCAATAATACGAGGCATGAGAGCGGTTGTCTGAATAACCGTTTACATACTGGTGGACCTTGTCAGTTAATCTTGTTAACATAGTTGCAACCACTATTAGCATGGAAAGAAACTTGGAAGTTGAAATTGGATAGGGAGGCTCATGTATGATAAATTCTGTCAACGAGAAAAGGATGCATGGAGGGGGGGGCATAGAATGTCACAATGTCCTGCAGACTCGTAAGCAAGACTTTTTTTTCCCCTCCAACGGTTTCATATTTTTCTTCTGAAAATCCTCCACGAGTTTCACAGTTTCTGGCAACTCCTTTCCTTCACCCCAATTTCATTATTTGCGTTGGGATTTATAACGTGTGTGCTTTTATGATCGCCAATCCATTAAGTGCATGCTTATCTCTCATGCATTCGTCTGAGAGTCAGGATTGTTGTACGATCGGATTCCTACGTGAACTTCAAGGATAAGCAATGGTTGGTTGGTTATTTACGGTTGAGGTCGTCAACCAATGGTGGTCAGGATTTGAACTCTTCTATTGCATTTTCGCCAAACTGGAAAAGAAAAATTTACTAGAGAAAAAACGGACATAACTGGAACTCCTAGGTTTTGCCAAGAAATGCTCAATAAATGCACTGATACCAAAAACCTCATACACCCGAAATCAACAACTTATTTAAAATGTTCAAACATAAGGAGAAGTTAATCGTTCACATTTTTTCAACTTATTCGTATAAACGGGATATTGAAATGAGAATAAGGATGGTGCATCGCTACAACTTATTTTATTTCCTAACCATTTTTCAAAAGTTAAATTATGCGGCCATTACCAATCTGCTCGGGATCACGAACACATAAAGAGCATCTGTTGCTAACCTGAATATCTATTGAAGAAATTTTGAACTGTAATGGAAATTTGTCCTCCATGAAACTACCCGTATAAGAATCTGCACAAGGACATATTTCCCTAAATCAATACTCAAAACTGGTGAAGGCAATAAACTGCTAGAACTTCTGGAGTGATACGGAAAAAAATATGAATTTGAACGAAGAAATTTGAAATTTTGATTTGAATTAGAAATTTATCCGTCATGAAACTACCCGTAGAAAAACCTTCACAAAGACGTATTTCTACAAATCAATACTCCAAACTCGTGACGGTAAAGAACTTCTCGAACTTTTGGAGTGATACGAAAGTCCGTAGATTTGGAGTTAATAAAAATGAGGAGGGCATAAGTGAGAGATCCCCCTTCTTACTGAAGGTTGACATTTCCTTTCGTAAGCGTGGAGTCCTTCAGGATCTTTGCCCGGTTGATCCTTTCGTGGCCCACCTTCCAAGGAGGGATCGAATAGTGGTAAATCGGGTAGCCACTGGCCATACCCGTCTTATTCACAGACACCTTCTAGATCCAGTAGTTCGTGATGTTGTGTGTTGGAGATGTGGGGGTGATTTGTCTATCCGCCACTTTTTGGGGTATTGCCCAGCCCTCAAGGACCTCAGAGTCCAGCATTCATCCCTCAGTGGGTGGATGTTCTGTCAGGACCAGACAAGGTCCACTCCCTGTTGTTGTCCCTAGAAATTCAGGGAGATTCGAGAACACTATTGTCTCAAAAAAGTAGTAAGAGGGAAAATATGCAGAGGTCAGGCCGCCAGAGCAAATCATAAATTTTACTCGTAACTCAAGAACGGTTGAACCGATTTTCATGAGTGGGCGCATATTGACGTGCAAGTTCCGGAATAGAACATAGGCTATAACAAAATCAAAAGACAAACATCAAGATTATTTCTGTTCTAGAACCAAACAAGATTATTTCTGTTCTAGAACCAAAAATTTCAACCATGTATCATGTTTTCTCCTCGATAATTCGGAATCGACGCTCGAAATTTCGTACGTCTCTCCACTATGTATTGCGCGGAAAAAAATTGACGCGCAAAATTGACGCGCGAAAATTGCTAGGACCCCAGGGCTAAAACATGATACATGTTAAAATACCGGAAAATCGGCCAGTTAGTCAGTTCTTCTTGGTTCTCCTGCGACGACGAATCTCCCAGCTCTCCTGAAGTCGATGCAGCTCCTAAAGCCCCAGTATATACGGAAGAGTGCAGACACGGAGAACGTAAGGCTGGACAATCGTGTTCGTGCCTCTGGGTACCAGATTCGTGCAGCTTGGATCACATGCTCAAGACCGGGACTCACCACACCACTCCAATACACTAGGTAGGTACTAAGAAGCAGTAGGTATGTAGAGTAATGCACCTCATGCAGAAGGGAGAGTTGAACGTGACTATTCAGAAACTATATGAATATTGATTTTGACCTTATTGACCGTTTTCCACTCTTTAAGAATCCCTAATTTATGACAACTTGTCTTGCATTCAATCCGAACACATGCCCTTATTGGGGGATCGCCCAGCCCTCAAGGAACTCAAGAGTCCAGCATTCACCCCCTCAGTGGATGGATGTTCTGTCAGGACTAGACAAGGTCCAGTCCCGGTTGTTGTACCTGAAAGCCACTGAGCTTTACAACGAACTGTGATATAGTGATCTTTGATATATTCATTTATTTATGTACATCTAGTCATAACTTTATTTAACTATTATATAAAATATTCATCATTATATATTTATCGATAACATTTATGTATTTGTAAGGATCATCTAGTCGTAGTTTAGTTCTTATTACGGGGTATTTTTATCCGCTGTAGGGGTGTAGGTCATCGCTGTATCCCTTGAGGCAGAGTGCGGCGATGCCTCGTTTTGCGGGTTATTATTATTATCCCCCCCCCCCCCCCCCGATCTGCCAGTGGAGTCCGTGATGGCAGTCCAATGAGTGACCGACGGTCAGCATGGCTCCCCTTAGAATCGTGCCCGTTGCAGTGTCCTTTTGACACCCCTTATTGATAGCCGCTAGTGACCCTTCCGGTTGAGACGCGGCTTAAATTCTAAAAAAAATATATATATATTATAAACGCATAAATAAACCCAAAGTTCAAAATTCAATAGGATTCAGTAGTAATAAGAATTTAAAAAATGCATTGCCTGCCCAACATGGCGGGAAAGAGAATGTACGTAAAATAATCACGACGTAGGTACCTACCTAAATCAAACACGGTACCTACTAACGAACAAATGAAATCACAAAACTAGTATAAATAGTATGTAAATACTCTTGACGTCTACGACAGAGCTAAAACTTGCGATGATATGATATAGATTCGCAGGAAAAGAAAAATGTTCTGAACACAAAACAGACTGAGAAGTTATAGGTGAAGTAGGTATAGCGGCTCCTAGACGTGCAATATTATTGCGCAATGATCTGGTTTGTGCAATATAATTGATCGTGTGAGGGCGAGATTGAAAGATTGTGCAATATATTGCGTGATTGACCAAAAGTTTAAAATATATTGCACAAACTGGAAAAGATTGACCCGTCAGATGGCAACATTGCGCAACCTGGCTGCACCTGGCAGTTTCATCAGACAACTCGTCCTGTTAACTACGCGGCATCATGAATAGTGATAAAAACGATAAACAATTTTCAACAGTTCATTAAGTAATTTTTCTTGAGTGTACTTCTCCCTGTCAATGAACCATTGCTTGGCCCATTTTCTCACTTTTTTAGAGCCTTGCTTTTTTCATTTTTTCGCACTTGCAGCCACATCAATCATCACGTAACACAATTCACTGTCACTTAATTCCATGTTGACCTTATGGAAACCTGATGGGTACTCTTTGCACAATGTGGTTGTTCGTCTGAGTGTCTGAGTGCACAATTTATTGCGCAACCGTCTATGCCGCCTTCACACGGTACAACTTTTTGCACAAACGTAAACACTGTGCAATAACATTCAGCATCTAGGGGCTGCCATCAATATATTGTGCAACCCGGTTTGCACAATAATATTGCACGTCTAGAGACCGCTTAAGTGAGGGATCGCCCGTTGTGGATGTGAATGTTCGAATAAGTGAGGGACGGGACTGTGGCCTATTGTGGCCTCCTTTGATCTTTCGAGAAACCCGCAACGGAGGCGATGTGGTGTAGGCTTGCGTGGTATTGGCCACTGTGTGGAGGGGCCTTGATTGGATGACGGTACATAGGCCAGAAGTAGCCAGGAAAAAGCACAATTTTCGGAAAACACCTCTACGAAAAATTTCAACCACTACCAAGTCAGAAATTTGACAAAAAATAAATACAATATCAGTTTAAAAAAAAAAAAAAAAAAAATTTCAAAAATTACAACCAGACCAATTCAAAATTCTACCTGTTACACATGAACGAACTTAGAAATTAAATAAAAAGCAACATCAAAACAAAAAATACGCCTGGCTACGACGAAGTGTTAACGAGTAGACTGGTGAAGAAGCTTTTCCAATAGGCAGACCTGAAATTGCTTCAAATTATTAATGCTGTGTTTAAGTTGAAAAACGTAGGTACCATCCCAATAGAAAAGTCGCAAAGGTTTTGATGAGTCCCAAACCAGAAAAGTCACCTAATGAGAAATGAGGATATAAAACTCCTCCCTGTAATGTCAAAAATACTCAAAAAATTGCGTAAACCAATAATAAATGACAAATAGAAATTTGATCCGAGATCATCAATTAGGAATCAGTCAGCAACACTACGATAGATCAAGTCCACCGGGTCACTAATGTAGGTAGTGGAAAAGCTTCTGAGAAAACCCTGCAGAAGAACATAATTATCTCGAACGAATTGTGTTTCAAGTATCTGGAGCAATGCGGACGAGGGTTCTATAAATGATAGACTAGTTTGATGGTGAACATCTACCCGAAGAATTGTTGGCTTTCGTTGATGACATTTAGGAAGACTGAGACACTCCAGAAAACGTCGAAATTTATAGTGAAAGGGAGAGTGACGAGGAGGACGATGAGTGATAGATGCAATCACTCGCTTGCTAGTGTAATACAAATTTAACACTTCGCAAATTTGCCCCCTTTAAAATAAAAATTGTTCAAAGTTTGTCCAATGGTTATGAAATAAAATAAGTTGTAGAAATGCACCATCCTTATTCTCATTTCAATATCCCGTTTGACAACGTCTGATTGTTGAACGCATCTGCAAACCAAGTATAACAAAGAAGTCAAAAAAATGTGAACGATTAACTTCTCCTTATGTTTTAACATTTTAAATAAATTATTGTTTTTGTTGATTGATTTCTGGTTTTTTATTTCCTTTGGAATTTAGTCTGACGATGTGAATATCATCCTGTGATACTGAAGAGTGAAATGTCATAGGATTAATTCATCCATTTTATGAGACAAATATCAGTCAATTTTGAATTTTAAATTGCTGTCTGATTTTTGAATGCTTCTCCTTGAATTCCTTTCCCCACGATATTCCCTACTCCTTAGGAAAGGACTGGTCGATTGCAAGAAATTAAACCTCGGAATAAATTAATTCAATGTCTCATCGTAAAATAAAACCACAGTCGTAATAAAATTTAAGGATACCTAATTATATTCTATATAACCATTTACACAGAACGTCACGTAGCTCAATGATCCCAATTTTGTCATCTGAGGCAGGTTAGCTTTAGAGTTAATATTTTGCATGTTAATAGAAAGTAAACTTACACCTAGGATATTTCTCACTAAACTCTGATGGATGCGGTTACTCTCGTACCACCTACACCCACCACTCAAGACGTATACCAAACCATGATCAGAGCTGACCAAGCACGGAGATCTAATCAAGTTCAGGGGCTGCTGGCACTACAAGTACAAGCTCGAATTTGAGGAATAAAAGTTATCTGGACCGCACCTTGCTGATTCCCATTGTCGTCGGTGACCACTCTGTCTTCGAGAAAGGGGAGGGGAGGGGGGTGAGAGCCAGCAGACAACAGGCTTACTGGGCTTTCTCCCGTGAAAGAGCGGACGGCTGAAGCGAGCGGAAGGTGGGAAAGGAGGAGGAAGGCCCTAGAAATTTAGGAAGATTCGAGAACACTATTGTCTCAAAAAAGTAGTTAGAGGGAAAATATACAGAGGTCAGGCCGCAAGAGCAAATCATAAAAATACCGGAAAATCGGCCAGTTAGTCAGTTCTTTTTAGTTCTCCTGCGACGACGAATCTCCCAGCTCTCCTGAAGTCGATGCAGCTCCTATGGCCCAAGTATATACGGCAGAGTGCAGACACGTAGAACGTTTGTAGGCTGGATAATTGTGTTCGTGCCTCTGGGTACCAGATTCGTGCAGCTCGGATCACCTGATCGAGACCAGGACTCTCCACACCACTTCCGACTTCACGTCTTGTACTGCTGCCTTTGGGCTCCTGCACGTGATTTGTGTTAATTTTACACTAGGTAGGTCGTGACATAGTTGTGAAATGCATTCATAAGACAATAAAAAGTAACGTAACGTAGTTGAACGAATTGAAAGTCGTTTTTTTAATAACTAAAAAATAGTAGGTATGTAGAGTAATGCACCTCATGCAGAGGAGAGAGTTGAACGTGACCATTCAGAAACTATATGAATATTGATTTTGATCTTATTTACCTTTTTACCTTCTTATTTAGCTTTTCCTCAACCTCTTGGTTCAGTGTTTACAAAGCAGTGGGCGTTGATGAAATCGCTGATTAGTTTTTGCGGATTTTCCTTTCAATTTTCAACTATGCATGCCCTATGATCTCAAGAACGGTCCGCAGTAATCGTACTAAGCCCAAGATTGTTTTTAGCGACGAGATCACTAATCTCAGACAGAGATACAACTCTTTCAGAGTTTTAGCAGCATCTACACGCAATCCTGACTTCGCTATATTAGCAAAAGGGTACAGAAACTCTTTCAGAATGGCCATATCTAACTTAAAGCGACAACAGAATGATGATTACATCAAAACTGCACCTAATAAAGCAAAAGCCTCGTGGAAGGTAGTGAACAGTGAATTGAATGTGAAATCTCGATCTCTTGAAACAAACAAAGATCTCGAGAGCAATCGCTTTTCTGATGAGTTCTCCCGTGTCTTTAGCCAAGGAGCACAATGCAAGGTAAATCCAATTTTTATGAGAATTCTAGACCAAGCCCCAAGAGTTTTAAATGTTTTTAATCTTCAACCCATTTCAGTTGAGGAGGTGCATTTAGCAATTCAATCCTTAAGCAATACCTCTTCTTCCGATTATTTTGGCATCAACTCATCAGTCCTTAAAGCTGTATCACCCCTCATAGTCGAGCCCCTGGCATACATTTTCAACTCCTGTTTTTCAGAGGGATCCTTCCCAAATTGTTTGAAGATTGCTACTGTAACGCCTGTTCCTAAAAAGGGTAAATCCTAAAGATACGAAGATTTTCGTCCCATCTCCAAACTTCCTCTTTTTGCTAAGGTGATGGAACGACTTGTTTTACACGACTGTATTTGGAGGATAACGGCATTCTGCATGAACAGCAATTTGGATTCCGCAAGGGTAAGAGTACAGCTTCTGCTGCGTGCTCTTTGATAATGCAGGTGCTTCAATCCCTGGAGAATCATCAGTGCACCTCACTCCAGCTCTACGATCTGTCAAAAGCTTTTGATTCTGTGCCTCATGATTTGCTTATGAGGAAGCTACGCCACTATGGGTTTGGAGATCTGGCTCTGTCTTTCTTTGGGAGTTTTCTGCAAGGATGGAAACAGGTGGTTATTTTCAATTGCGTCGAGTCCTCAGCAGTTGACATTCCACGTGGAGTAAAGCAGGGCTCAGTACTTGGTCCATGTCTTTTCTTGATTTTTATCAATGATTTGGCTCACCAGTTCCACAACAAAAGGATATTCCTTTTCGCGGATGATGTCACCGCTCTTTCAGCAGGACCTTGCCAGCCAGCTCTAGATTGTGACCAGATTAATGTGAATATGATTATAGAGGGTTCGTGTTCCGCTAATGGTTTGACGTTAAACACCAGTCAAAAGTAGAGTATAACTTTCCGCCTCAATCAACGACTTCAAGAGGAGGTGAACTTTCTTGGTCTGACCATTGATAGTCGGCTCTCATGGAGGTCTCACATTGATAATCTTTTGCTCAAATTAGCCTCTTGCAACTACATGCTACTCCGTTTGGCTGGCACTGTGTCGCAAGATATCCTTCGGACTGTATATTTTGCTTGCTTTGCGAGCAGGGTTTCATATGGAGTTTTGGTATGGGGCAATTCGTGTCATGCAGTTGAGATCTTCATTCAACAGAAGAGGGCTATTAGAACTATTTGCGGGCCATCCCGGAGTCAGAGTTGCCGTGGATGCTTTCGCACCCTGAGAATCCTCACTGTTCCAGCCCTTTATGTCCTGAGCTGTATCCAATTCGTTAGAAGCCATCTGGGTCAAATGGAACGGCGGCCTGATCTGCACACCTATAATACCAGGAAGAGAGACGACTTATTTCTTCCAGTGTCACGTCTCAGTGTGAGGAGGGATACGAGTCCTTTGCAGTCGGGTGCCAAGTTTTTTAATCACCTTCCCAACGAGCTGCGTTCTCTTCCTGAAAAGAAGTTCATCGCCACGGTCCGGGAGAAGCTGCTGAATGCAGAACTTTATAGTGTGACGGACTTTTTTCAGGAGGGCTTTGGTCCTTGAGATTTTCCTTTTACCGGGCGTGTTTTTTGTCTCGTTTTTTATCCTTTCCGAACTTTAGCTGTAAGTCCTTTAAATTTTATTTCAAATTTTATTAAAATTGTTGACAATTGTATTGCCGATCCGGCCATTACAAATAAATGACTTATTATTATTATTATTATTACCTTTTTGCACTCTTTAAGAATCTCTAATTTATGACAACTTGTCTTGCATTCAATTCGAACACATGCCCTTATTTTTATTGACGTTCAGTAATATCTTGTATGACATGTAATTTACCTATTCTTAAACATTAAGCTTGCAATTAAACGCTTTAGTGTTCCTAACTCATATGGTGCCTTCCAAATTAGGTGAACTTTTTTTTGTGTTTGCATGATCTCTAGTTGATTATTAATCAATTGCTGCCACCAGGACATAAAATTCTCATAAATTGTAGAAAATATAAGGCCGGCTAATAACTGGATGACAAAAAGAGTGATTCCTCCAGTCATTGGCCGTGTGGCTAGTAACTGGAATGATGCAAATTTTTCCTACCCCACCCATTGGCCAGATGGCCAAAACTGCCAGCAGCGCTTATTTAAATGGTTCATATAGGCCCCAGTTAAGTTTTATTGCACGACAATGTGTTTTCCGATCGTTATGAACAAAAGTGTAGAGAAAATTGTGAGATACCACGCTCCCTGAATGGTGATGTGGACCCCCTTTCGCCGCATATTATCAAGCGCCTTTTTAGTTCGGAAGACAGCGCATTCGATGCACATGCATGAGTTTCTAGGTTCAATTCTTTGGGACGGCACTATCTTTCTTTCTTGCTATCGCACATTTTAACACATGCGCCTGTACCGGGGTAGGCCATATAGGTTCAGGGGCGGTCAATGTCATGTTGGATTTGTTAACCATTGGGAAAATATGATTAGGGACGTCTAGATATGATTAGGGATGGGTGGGCCTAACATAATTCGGCTAGGGCTATAACCTAGGGCTATGGATGGACCTAGGGCTATAACCTAGGGCTATGGATTTTGAGTATTTATATACTGCATTAGGTGAATGTTTATATTTTGTCCCATTTTCTCAAATTTTTGCATAATTCGTTTCACTATCCTCACTCCCGTTTCTGCTAATGACCATGTGCATAAAGGGAGATACTAATGGTCAAAATTATTCCATTTTCGCTAAACATTTTTTGAATTTTGCACTGCTAAATGGGTTGTTATCCATTATTAATTCATCAGGATCTCCAGAAAGGACAATCCGACTTTTTTGACAAAGCTGAAATGATGAAATGTAGTCATGAACCCAATGAAATCGTGACAAACCTGAAATTATGATATTAGTCATTGATAAAAATAATTTTCTAGCCTTTGTTTTTTCTACTCCAATCATCCTTTGCTTTTTCTGTCAACACGCATCCCAGACAAGGCCCAGGGAAGGACAGGGGGCACCGCATATGAAACTAAAGGGTATCTCTCTATGCTATCCCACCTTGAGAGCTCCTGAACACGAATACCCAATGGGCGAGTTCGTGTTTGAAGCCTGGAATACGTCTCTTCTAGGGAGGGTATGGTGACCACTTCATGCAGGAGGTGTCCTGGGAAATAGCGCATGCGTTCTGCATAACGAAGTGCTAGCAGATTTCGCCGAATTATGAGTGGCTGACTATGCCCAAGCACCTGACGGGAGGCTGTCGGGGTAGTACGGAAGGCCCCAGTAGCCAAACGAAGACCCTTGTTTAATAAAGGTTCCAGCTTACGCAGCAAGGACTTCCTTGTTGAGCCATAAACTGCAGACCCATAATCAATTCGGGTTCGCATCACTGCATGGAAAATCCTCAAGAGGAAACCCTGCTGGGCACCCCAACTATAGTTGGAAAGGGCCTTGAGCAACTGTACACCCCGCATGGCAGCTTGGCGCAAGTACTCAAAATGCTGGGTCCACCGTAGCTGGTGGCCAACTATGGGACCAAGGAAACGCTACCTACAGTACCCTCTTTGAGTCCAATGTTACCTATTCCAATATTCCAAGAACCAATGTTACCTATTCAGGTCGGAAAAAACTGCAAAAGTACCTACCTAGTAAATATAAAGTATTCTTTGTTAATAATAAAAATGTTAAAACTTTAATGAATAAAACCTTTTTCAAATATATGTGAGATGATTAATTTGATTTCTCATAGTTACAGCCACAAATCATCAGTTCTTATGGAAAGTTTACCGACACAGTGGATCAGAAAACAATAAACTTAGGGTGGCCAATGGCTGGTGACAAGGTGGCCAATATTAGGAACTCCCGGCCAATGACTGGTGGATATGATGCACAATTACTTTTAAGCTTAAATTACACTATCACCTTTGTATATAACATAAACACACAATGTATGCCCTGTTACTTGAATTATACTTTAGTGTTTGAATTCTTGTCGAGTTCTACATTTCTCCCAGAGGTTCAATCACTCTTCTGAATCATTGCACTTAATTCAATGAATTCAAACCTTCTGACACTACGTGTCATCATTATAGTCTAACCATGCTGAACGCTTGATTTGTGCCCCATTAAATACCACCCAGAGAAACGCTGAAATCCAATCTCACGTGCTACATGTTATTAGACCCGTGGGAAACACGACTGATAGTTTGTGACAGGGCTAGGTGCTTTTCTAGGAACACAATTTCAGGTGTCTACTAGTCAACAAGTCCCTCAAATATAGTCACAAGGTGAGTAGTGAATGGTGAGTGGAGAACGACTACAATCGTCAGTGAACGTCACGGCACGTGCACACACACTCGTCTTATACGTGGTGAAACACTGCTAGTTTTGTTCACACCTTTGACAGATTTGAATTCTATTCATTACTTTCATTTCGTTCTCTAGACCTAAGTATGAGGATGTAAGTGGTGAGATTTAATTCTGAGCCTTGCGGATCGAAACCATTCACTTATAATTTTGTTTAATTCACTCCTATCGTCATAATTGTCGTTCCCTCAAAAACTCACATACTGCAAAACATTTTGTACATAAGATAAAATAAAACGAAGTAGTAAGTGGGTACCTATTTGAAAGAATAATACAGTTTCCGTTTCTGATGAATGGCCAGCCAGTATCTCAACCAAGTAAACAAGAGAGAATTCATGTCAAAAAATACTATCTGTGTACCTGTGCTCCGCTACGGGCTATTTGTGGTATTTACATAGCACCTTGTGTTATGTAAGGTTGCTTGGTACCTTATAATTTTTACCCAGCAGTTCCAAAGAATCATAAACTTTCCCCATACTGGGAAAAGCATTAGATCATCAATATGTCAATTCAAACAAGAAAGTTCCAATAATGGTTGAAATCATATTTGCAAAAATTAATTGAGAAAAATCCCTTTTACGTTATTTATTCCCACAACCACGCTCATACCTCAGATTTTTGACCGCGCACTGCACAGCGGTTGACATAATACGGTTAGGTAAATCGATAGCTTTCCAACCAATAGAGAACGATTCTAGTGCGATGACAACTACAGGAGTTACATTTCCCTAGAAACGCGTTGGTTGTAAGTGAAAATAATCAGGAAGCATATAGTTTTATTTTCGGTAACGGAACGGGTAAAATAATTATTAGAACAACCCCCAACAATAAGATTATATATTCTTGTACAAAAAAATGTATGTCAGGCAGTGTTCTTGAATCGAGTACCTTCTAGTGTAACGTACAATACTTAGTTTATTTACATTATTGAGTCCGAAAGCAACACACCATTGATAATAACAGTTACAAACGACGTTTCCACTACTGTGACAGTCTTTGGATGGAACTCAACATCGCTTGTGAGGACTAAACCAACTTATACGTGAACTTCAGCTACCTGATTACGATCAGAAGGCTGGCTGGTGGGTGCTGTCGGCATCCTCAAGCCCAACTCTCGGTCTTCGCTTCTGGTTGGAAGCTTCAGATGACAAAATCTCAAGCAGCAGCTAAAGGTGGTCAACAAAGTTTTTCGGAAGCTGCTTCCAAATACGGCGTAAGTAAATATATTCGAGGATGAGTTAAATAAGGTGAAAAATTCATTGAGTATAACTAATATATTCCAATAAAATCCAAGCTGTTCCCTAGAGATTTCCAGAATTTCCGTGATAGAATAAAACATGCCGTACGCCGAGCAGACTAAAAACTCAAGCACGACGTACACCAGCATCCTCGTCGTCTTGTTTTCTTCTATTTGGCTAGTCGATAGCGCCATTCGTAGCTTCTCAGATTTCTTCATCTGGAAAAAATTTGATCATGAGGAGATAAACTGACTTGGGTGATTCTGGGGCTGCCCATAACTTCTAACTAAGCAACAACTTTAACAGAGTTATACAGCTAATAGTTTCAAACACGGGAATTCAAACCTTTAAGCCACATTAGTAGTTACTTAAGTCATACCATATACTTGTATAGGGTATATAGTGACCATATATGTGCTACAAATAGTCCTAGAGTACTGAATCAGTTGAATTTATTACAAAAGAGTACAATTTACATCTCCCCCCCCCCCCCCTCGCGGGGGGTGTAGCATCAGTGAATTGCTATTTTTGTTACTGATGTCTAGCGGCGATCATTGACTAAAGCACCAAATAAAAACGTTAGTTACTTACCTATGTAATCCTGGGGGTCAAGTATGAACTTATAATTCTGAAATGGAGTATCAACGTTACACGCTGATACTTTGTGACATGGATATTATGCCTAATGTCATCGTAAATGTCATACTGTCTACTGGCGTGTTTCCAGCGTGAACAGGAGAGAATTTACCACATTCAGCTGATCAGGACGGAGTCCGTCATTTCATTCGTCTCCAGGTATCCCAGGGAGGCTCCATATTAAAAGCTTGTTCCAGACGTTGAGGCCGGCCTTAAGGCTCAGCGCCTTGATGAAAAACTGAACGTCTGAAGGGATATTTGGCCTTGAGGCGGGGTTGAAGAGGCCGCCGCATGAGGCCGCCTCGGCAATACGACATCTCATTCGACGGCCTCCGCCTCCTTCCCACGCCTTGAGGCCGTTGACTTCATCCCTTTTATTTTAATCTCACCCTTTGTTCTCATCCATTTTTTGAATGGTTCCGTGTGGCAGGCCTCAACGTCTGGATGCCTCCTTAAATTCTAACTTTCCAGTGTGAACAGGACAGAATTTAGCTCACTTAGCTGATTAGGCTGGAGCCCGTCATTTTATTCGTCTCCTGACCTTCCAACGAGAATCCCTATTGAATGTTGTCGTTCTTGGATGTATAGAAGAGAATATGGCTCATTCAGCTGATCGGGATGGGATCCGTACTTTCATTATTCTCTATTTATACCAGAGGGGCTCCCTATTAAATTTCAACTTTATAGGGTGAAAAGGAGAGAATTTGGTTCATTCCAAGCTTTCCAACATGTGGTTTAGGATTGTTGTGGGGTGGAAACGATCAAGTTACAACTCCCTAGCAGCGATTGGTTGTTCATAAAATGTCTTAGAAAAATACTTTTAACTTCATCTTCGACATTTTTCTTGAAAAAAAAAAAAAAAAATCATTCAAAAATTGTTGGAACTCTCTTGATTTATATGACACGTAATTAAATCTCACGTTGCCAAATTCCCCCTCTACACATCTGTGAGGCCGTTATATGTATAGCGTGACGGAAATTCAGCTGATCTCCATTTTTGAGACATATCCATGTTAAATAGTAACAGGAAAGGGGATTAGATAGCGCAATCTTTTGAGGTAATTTGAGAGCTTTCCAACGAGAGGTGAACGGTTTTCTTGAGATGAAAACTAACGGAGTTACATTGCCTAGCATCGCACCTGTTGTACGTGAAGTTTGCCTACGTGAGTTTGTTTGCCGTTGCATGTAGGCATAGCGTGAAGGAAAATTTGGCTAGCTCTCAGTGGTAAAACATATTCATATCATAATGATTTCTACGTTGACTCAACTCTCAATTTCACACTAAAACGTCACTTTTGACCTTACTGAGTTTAGCCAAATTACACGATACAACTTTAATAATCTTGATTGGTAGGGTCAGTGGCGTAGTTTTAGGAGGGGCAGGGTGGGCAGAGCCCCTTCATGAATTACAGGGGACGCAGAAGTTCGTGGTATGAAAAATGAATAATTTCACACTTCTAACTTCAGTAACTAACACCTTCAATTGGAGAATGTAATGAGTAAAACACAATTACTACTATAATTGTACGGATCCGGTTGCCTAGCAACTTTAGATTCCCTTAGAAATAAAGACATTTTTATTAGGTTCGTTTTTATATGAGGGCGAAATTGCGTGGATGATTTACAGCCCCTCGGAGAGGAGTAAAATCACAGTCAACGAAACGGAAATATGGATACTGCAAACTGAAATCAAGTCGTTCCCCGCTACCTTCAGGGGCTAGCCCAAGTGCGATTTTTCCCTAGAAAAATATCCATTGTTCAGTACCCACCAAATTCTCTTACGAACTTTCCCTACTTTTCACTGCCTACTTGATCAAGCCTAGTTACAAGATTAAGTCTAGTATTATAGTATTGAAACCTAGTGGTCCTCAGTTAATCCGTAGGTAATCGTATTTATCTGTTTTCAACGTTCTTATTAGTTAATAAATTGGATAATATTTTTTCTAAATAGTATTAGGTATGCTTTAATTATCTATAGGTAGGTTTATACTGTTTTCAACGTTCTGATTATTAGTTAATAAATTGGATAATATTTTTTCTAAATAGTATTAGGTATACTTTAATTATCTATAGGTAGGTTTATAAATTTATGATTTTGCAGGCATTAAGTTTAGTATTATAGTATATAAACCTAGAGGTCCTCAGTTCATCAGTAGGTATTCGTATTTATCTGTTTTCAACGTTCTGATTATTAGTTAATAAATTGGATAATATTTTTTCTAAATAGTATCAGGTATCCTTTAATTATCCATAGGTAGGTTTGTGATTTCAAATCATTACGAAAAACCATTTAATATCTACTTATATGAACGTTAGATAGTTTATAGAAATGAATACTAAAACTATAAAATAAAGTGTAGTCCTTGAATGTTGCCCCTCCATGAGAAATGACTGAGCTACGCCACTAGGTAGGGGTTTGATTCTGTATTTTTCCGGACAGTCATTCAGAAGGAACGACAAGAATGACAATATAACTTTTTCGGGTGGTGAACGGCAGCAGTGTTCTGCAGCATAGCATCAAATAACAAGTTCAGCTGATGGGAAGGTACCTATACAATTCCAATGTAAGAAGGGAGTTGAAGAATTTAATAAAAGTATGGTGACATTGATTGATTAAATTTATCTGATGTACCCAAATGAGCTTTTACCTCGAGATAAATAAGTACGGTCAGTACGGAGATGACCGACAGTGGGAGAAGGTGATCGAGGAACAGACGCAGCCAGATGTCTTGTAGTTTGAGGATCATCTGGAACTGGGGGGATCCGGAGAGATCAGTAGGTACAGAATAGTATTCGGTTTCTCCATTGTAACCCTTACGCACTTCTACCTTTCTGGCGAGGAATAGTGGAAGCCGATAAAGGATGGATACGATGAAGACGGCCAAAGTGTACTTGCGGGCCCTGCTGTGGGTGCAGATTTGTCGAAATTCGAATGGACGACACACCGCGACGTAACGCTCGAACGAGATTGCCACAGTCAGATATGTTGAGGCGGTCGCAGCAACTTTAAAGACAACAGGAGCCCAGGCATTGAAAGCTACATAGATGAGAGGTTCCGGAGTGGACTGAGGTGAGTTGAAGACTTTTGTGAAAATGAAGGCCCTGATGATGGCTATCGAATCCATGACTAGATCACTGACCGAAATTCCTACAAGATAGACTGACGCCGAGGACTTCATGATCGGCCTCGTCCAAATCACCAAGGATACTACGTTCCCCACCACTCCCACCAGTCCCAGCACTGCAAGCGCAATGGATAATATCACCACAGGGTGAAGTGATGTCATGTTATCAATTTCTCTTTTTTTCAGCTTCCAGAAGATAATACGTTGTTGACAGATACTCCAAAATCCAGCAGTTGATTCACCTGGTATTCTCGTGTTAACAGATCAGCAACAAGCTTCTCACAAACGTTGGCAACCTGAAACAAAACAAAATGATCCTCAATGAAGAACGTTCATGATATTGCTACTGTATCGTGAATTTTCTTCAAAATTATGGTAGATTGCCTTATAAATTTTAGAAAATAATATCTTCATCATCCGTCCGTTTCAAAGTAGGTAATATAAAACGGTTCCCGAATTTTGACATATTTTAAGGTTCCTATTACCTAGTTTCCCACGCAAAAAAGGAGTAACCTCCCTGATTTTCAGCAAAATCCCTACATAGGTACGTTTTCGAAAATTCCAGTACATTTTCCAAGATAATTTTTGCATACATTTTTGAATGTTCTAGTTTATAGTTATTAAACTTGATATGAAACAAAACTTGTAATAATAAATGAAATCTCGTAATATTCCCGGAAAAAATATAAATTTAACAGAAACGTCAGTTTTTGGAATTATTAGTGATTTTTTATCACATTTTTTGAAATTTGACTAATTTAATGTTCTCAAAAAGTGCTGTCTAACAATCTCATCCATTCTTTGGAACGTGTTTTTAGCTAAATTCTGGAAAAAAAACTATTGCAATGGCTGGAAAAAAAGAAATGTTCCTTCCTGGTGTAAAAATTGTGGTCCGGAATACCATGATGACTTGAAGTCGGGACAACCCTTCCAGCGTGTTGCGTAGTCAGCCGGGTTCTCCTCTGAAGGTACCCAGTGCCACTCGGTTGATGTTGATTTTTCTCGTATCACCTGCAATCGATTGTCTATAAAAGGATTGAACGCCCAACTACTGGTAGCATTGATCCAATAAAAGACTATTTGCGAGTCAATCCATAAAAATGTGTCAGTGATTTCTATTGTCAATTCACGTATAACAAAGTCTTTTAATTTCACAGCCAAAACCGCCGCCTGGAGCTCTAATCTCGGGATTGAAATTTCCTTTACAGGGGTTACCTTTGACCTGGCTGTAACAAATGATACTTCTGCTCCCACTCGTAAAAACGCGACTGCTCCGAACGCCTTTTCGCTCGCGTTCCCAAAAATATGGAGTTGTACCACCTTCCCCTGTTCAATCAACGGCAAGTAAAGACGTGGTATAGTAAGAGTTATTATTGAGTTCAGGTAACCTAACCATCTCTTCCAACGTTGCTGCACCTCGTCTGGAATCTTAGTATCCCACCTGTTCAGAATATATGTTTTATTTTTATCTCATAGGCGTATTTACATTATCGTAGGAATTTACCGAGTGTAGTGCAGTGTTATTGTGCGTCAAGCTCCTGCAAGTCGATGAGTCCCCGTCGACTTTATCGCATCCAGTCCCTTCCTCCCACTAACGTACCGCCTTCGCTTTGCCACGTCGCGTCGACCAGTCTTCGCATCACCTCCTATCACGCTGCACCGAATCTATATCAATTTCAATTTCGTCTGGAGTCCCAGCATCTCCCGACGTATATTTGAATTCCTATATTTCCTGTGGTACATGGGTCGCAGTGTCCCAAGAAAACCACCTATTTCATCGGCATCTCATCGCTATTTGATTTCCATCCGTAAGTATTTCTGCTATTCACTATAACATGAGTGCAAGTGATGGAGCCCACATTTTGCCAGCATATGAAATTATTGGAATACCTTATTTGCAGTGTTCCCGGACATCCAAGGCAGACCTATTCTCACCTATTCTCCCGATCAGCGAACCTGCGATCACGGTACTTGCTGCTGACCTGGATAGTATTGTGCCAGAGGTATCCTGTATGGTACTCCACCATACCTCTCATCACGTGGACTCGCCTTGCGCCTCGAGACCAGGATTTCGAATCACCATCATCCCTACAAGGACTTCGGCTCATCTATTCTCCCGGTCAGATTGATAAAATACCTTATATCTATAAAAAATATCGAGATATTATCAAAGGAGCGATCCACTTAGGATTTTCTATTAAAAAACTTCGAATAAACCCATGTATCTGTTGAATATCTATTTTATTTCTATAGCCAGATCCACCTCTGGGCCTCTACCAGTCAGTTTTAGTATCTGCTGACGAAATTTACCAGTATATTCAAACACCACCCTAGCTTGCATTTCCACAGTTCCTGCATAAGGATACGGCCGTGGATCGTTACTAGGGTCAGAAAACCAAACGGATCGAAATTTCCCATCACGAATCTCAACACTTCTCTTTTGTTGAAGTCCAAGTACCTTAGTGATTTGTCCAATGGTACCTGTACCATCGGATCGAAAGCGTTTTCTTAACGTCACAGAATTCGTTGCCCAATTACAGATTGAACATCCACCTTTCTCGTGAATTTCGCTTACCTCATTGACTTTTGTGATCGCTTCCTCCTCTGTTGGCATACTATCTACGTAATTGTCCATGTAGTGAAGGTTTTCTATGGCGTGGGCTGCTAGTGGGTATTTTGTTGCGTATTTCTGTGCATTCAACTTACGTATTTTTTGAAAGGCGTATGGAGAACAAATGGAACCAAATATCATAGATGTCATCACATAAACATCTGGAGGTTTTTTCCGGTCCATACCTCGCCATAAATAGCGCTGCGCATCTTGAGCTGCTTTTTTGATCTTTATTTGAGAGTACATCTCCTTGACGTCGGCCGTGACCGCTACACGATATTGCCGAAATTTGACCAACAATCCTGGTAATGACTCAAACATGTCTTCACCTTTATAAAGGAAGTCATTCAAACAATATCCGTGTGATTTAGCTGAGGCATCGTGACACACTCGGAGTTTTTTAGGCTTATTAGGATTCACCACACCTAGATGAGGGAGATACCATACCTTTTCACTCTCTCTTATGGCTTCTTCAACACTCAGCTTCCGAGCGTAGCCTTTGCTCACATACTCGTCCATTTTTTCATTAAACCTTTAGCTAACTCTGGGTCTCTATCTAACCTGTATTCAAGCGATTTAAGTCTTTTCATGGCCATTGACTTACTCTCAGGCAACCTTCCAAAGCCTGACTTCTACAACAAACCTGTCTCACAGCGTCCGTTGATCAGCTGCGTGGTGGTCCTGAAAATGCGATCTGCTTCCTCCTCATCGGCAGATCTAGCTTTGGATGTTGCACTATCAATCTGTTCAGCTAAAAACTGTTCCTGAACCAAAAGCCAAGTGACACGTTGGAAAGTGACAGTTGGAAAGCGCTTGATTTAAGTGATAAATGTTCAAATCTGAAGCTACCAATTTCCCCCTCCTAACGTACCTGGCTAAATTCCCAAACTAAGTTGATTGGACTATAAACAATTTTAATAAGACGGTTACAATATTCTTAAGGTAAAGCAATAGCATCATTTACTCCACTCCATAGGAAACATTTTCATCCTCTTGACAACAGTCGAGGACAACCGTTATGAAATCCCCAATCAAAGACATATCCATGTAACATGGTATCTGCTTGTAAAGCGGATAGTGGAACTCGTTTACGAGTTTCTGACCAGTTTTTTATTCCATGTTTGTCTATCAAAATCATAAACTAAAATTTCTCTACACGATCAATAGCGACTGAAATGTCGAAGATTTCTTCAAAAATTCGCTCATGGGGTCATGCTGCATCACTGGACTTTTTTTTTCTTCGTATCACTCCAGAAGTTCGAGCAGTTCATAAACTTCAGGAGTTTCGAGTATTGATACAGAGAAATAGGTCTTTGTTCAGGTTTTTCTACGGTTAGTTTCATGACGGATAAATTTACATTACAGATCAAAATTTCAAATTTCACCAGTAGATTTTCTCATTCTATCTGCCAACTTTTCTAGCCACTTATTCACAAAATTCAGGTTGGCAACAGAGGCTCTTTATGTGTTCGTGATCCCGAGCAGGGCTTGCAGATCCTCCTCAATGCCTTTGCTGAGCAGCAAGCCAGGCCAATTGTGAAATATTGAGTTTTTGAGAATATTCAGCTGCTACATAAATAATTATGATACATGATTACATGATGATGACATTTTAGGGCTCATTGTTGTAAGAAAGTATCTCAAAGAGGTTTGTTGTTTTCAATTTATTAGATTTTTAAAGATGTTTTGTCCTTTGTACCTTATGACAAGAAAATGGTCCAAAATCCCCTTAGAGTCACAATAAACTCAGATATAAATACATCTTTGGGAGGAGCGTTAAATTTCCTTTCATTCTGTTGTCAAACCAAAATTTTTTTAGCAGACTTAATGCGTAAGAAGTGCAAAGTGCAAATTTTGAAATTTCTCCAGAATTTTATTTTTTCTTTTTCCATTTTCCTTCTCCGAATTACATACTTATTTTGAGAGGAACTCCTAAGGCAAAGCTTTTTTAAATCGCAGCCCTCCAACGATAAAGTCAGTTTCACTGATGCTCTGCTTATTAGGGCAGAAAATTATGCATTAATGTTAAAGAAAAAAGTGGTTTCTTTAATAATATCGAGGTTTTCTAGGAAAATGACCCTCTGTGAAAAGGGATATTTTCTTTTTTCTTCCACGCAAAATCTATTGGTACGCTTGCAAATCTCTCCAACTTCGTTATAATCAAATTTTACAGTTTCACCCAGAAATTTCAGTTTATTTGTTACGCTCAATTTCATGGGCTTTTTGTGGGTGAAACTAGTTAGTTAAAGTGTAAAACGAGGTTATAACGAAATTAGGGAGATCAGCAAGCGACATTCGATTCAGCGTGAATAAATACGTACAAAACGGCCCCATTTACATACAGGGTCATTTTTCAAAATATCCGTGATTTCATAGAAAAAACTCTGTTTTTTTAAACAAAAAAGAGAAAAAGCTGAGATTCTCAGGAAGTCTTTCCGTAGGAGTGTCTTTCATAATATTTGTGATTCGGAGCAGAAAAACGGATTGAAAAAAGTCAATTTTCTGGAAATTTTTCAAAATTCGGTATTTGGCCTGCTTTTTTACGCATTAAATCTGCTCGAAAAATTGTGGTTTGACATCAGGGAGATAGGATATTTAACGCACTTTACAACGATGCCTTTATTTTTGAGTTTACAGAGATTCTTAGAGAGTTATGGTCGTTTTAATGTCATAAGGTACAAAACACGAGAGAAATCCTAAAAATTTAATAACTCGAAAACTAAGCGACTGAAAGGAATCTCTGTGAAGAACTTACAATCAAAAGTTAGCTTGAGACCGGTTTCACTAACAATCCCTAACCATGGTTGAAGTAGATCATTGTTTTACGGAACCATAGTTTTGAACGTTGATTCAAAACAAACGGGTTTCACCAACGTAATCAATGGTTACACTGTTATCAGTAAACATCGATTTACAGCGTTTCCGTGAAACGTCGATTTAAAGTTTAAACGTTGATTTAGACGATATCAAGGAGGCACTAGCCCGCAAAATGAGGGTAATAACGAGGTAGCAGTGAGGGAACAGACAAACCTGAATTCTTCAATGCTTCTATCATTTTTAATCCAGTCGGATAGCATAATGTTTTACAAAGTCGTAGGTGTTGACCATTACAGCCCCATCAGTTCGAAACTAATGCAGCGATGATAATGTATGGGTTTCTTCCAGGATTTTGAAATTGAGTTTGAAGTAAAAGTCGCGAAATTTCGAACCACTGGAAAACTCCATCTAAACGCGATTTTGATTCGTCTCCATTGGAAATTTCGGGAGTCGGTCTCGAAAAAAGCGTTGGCTGTATTCGATGGATCCAGGATTCACATGGATTCGATTTATAACTGTAGCTACTGCAGAAGCCAAGATTCCAAAGTAAAAGAAAAAGCTCAGGAAACAGGTTATAATTGCCATGTAATATATTATTGATTATGGTCAAGTTGCATAACTGGGTACCTATTTTTATGTTTGTGTCTTCCATCACTTCAAAGACAACAACCTGCAACACCATCTAGGCACATTTTGTCATTTCAAATTGTGATGAGCCGATGGCTATCTTAAAATAAGACTATTTTTTAACTGTATTTGAACATTCCATGTTTGTACCTATATCCCTACTCGTGACTTGTGTATTTGATGTCATCAAGGA
This sequence comes from Adelphocoris suturalis, assembly GCA_030762985.1. NCBI lineage: Eukaryota > Metazoa > Arthropoda > Insecta > Hemiptera > Miridae > Adelphocoris > Adelphocoris suturalis. The sequence continues at coordinate 157,539,046 of CM061040.1, forward strand.
CTGACGAAACAGTAGGTTTTCAAAGTCCTCCGCTGAAAATCGATTTCACTGAGATTGAAATCCGCCGTACTCTCTCTAGTCCAACGAGGACGGTGAATTGTAAACTCTTCATATCATCTTCGTTAAATTCGTCCTCAAAAACCAATGCTCTAATCAATCCTCTGTGGCTTATTTTCATGCATGTAAAAAAACGTAGGAAATAACTAGGAAAATGTAGCGAATTAGATGGAAAAACGTAGCAAAAAAGGATTTCGGTCATGTAAACAATGATGGCGGAAAGAAGTACCTACCTAGTAAATCGTTGATTTGAAAACTAACCACCCAAAATCGGCTGGTTAGTTTTGATCGTTGATTTAGCGCATTTGATCATTGATTTATCTGAACAGGGGTTAGTGAAACCGAATATCGTTTTTAAACAGCTGAGATCTTCGGTTTAAGTAATTAGTGAACGTTGATTTAAAACGTTGAGTAAACGGGCCCTAAGAATCGACTCCTGGTTCTATACAGGGTGCAGATAGTCATGAGAAGGTAATGTCGGTTCAGCTATAGCCAACATATACAGGGTGTTTGGAGCCATTGTAATAGCTAAATTTATTATTGTTATTGTTATTATTATTGTAATAGCTAAAATATTATTTGTTCTACAAAGACGAAAATCGTGGAAATCTGAGGTTTAATTTCGTAAATCACTTAAAATCGCGCAAATAGAAACTAAAACCATGACTTATTCACACAGGGTTTGAACATTAAAATTCCGTTGTTCAATCTTGCCAAGACTTGCCGATTCACAACAGTACTGTACTGTACCGACAGTACAGTACTGATTCGACGGCCTGATGATGATGTCTTTACATCGGAAGCACTTGGCCTGGTACTCGACTTGCTGGTGACGACTGACTCCTCCGAAGGTACGTAAATGATAACTCAAGACGCTCTTTTTGAGATCACAGTTAACCTATAAACGCTTCTAGATAAAGGAAAAAAGGTACTAATGACATGCCTCAACGTCGCAAAAGCGTTCGATTCAGTGTCCAATGTACTCAATCATGCAGCATGACTATTAGACCAAATTTTCAAAGAAAAGTTGTGGATAACATTAAATTAGGCACTTAAATTCTGATCGTTGAGGCCAACCATGACCTGAATAAACTGAGGGGCCAGCCATATGACGAAATAGCAAAGAAAATTTTAGAACACGCAGCCAAACTCGAAAATTTGGTCATTTATGAGCATTTTCACCTAAAAATCGACTTTTCTCACTTATTACGAATCATAAAGAGTATAAGTAGATATGTAGGACGGTACGAGTACTTAACTGTATATTTTTACAAGATTTTTTTGGACACGTAAGTAGGTATTGCAAATCCTAAAAATGAATGGTTATGAACTTGATGTGAAACTTGAACTTAAATGTGAAATATAAAAAAGTTCCATTCATGCAACATGACTGTATGAGCTAATTTTCGTAAATTGTCATATTATATTGTTAATGTTGAATTGTTATATAACTTAGGTACTTTGGGTACAGAGAAGTTGTCAACTTTAAATTTCATGGCATTAGAATTTGTTCGAAATAATATTCTCCTAATTCAAACAAAGATTTTGGTATTTTATTTTTCTAGCGATTTGTTAAGCACACACCTATTAATCTAAACCATCCATCATCTTCTCTCCCGCCACATATTCTTAATTAGTTTTTTTACCATGTGTAGAGAAGGTTACGCGGATTGTAGTTCACCCAAGGGTAGCAGGTTATCTCAATATGCGCATGCATAGGGCTCGGAGCTCTCGATGAGCCCCCGTCAAAAGTGTGGGGCTGCTTGGGGACCCCCGGGGCAGCTCTGGGGGCGCTATAAGATCTGTTGGAACACGGAGCTCTCAACCCCATAACCTTGTTTGAACGCTATTTCAAGCTCTGAGCTCCTCTGGGTCACCCTTTTGTCCTTGTTGAAACAAAGCTATCATCACCATCAAGATTGGCCAGCCCTAGCCCTGCGCCAGTGCCACTTGCCAGTGCCAATTGCCATTGCCAGAGGGTTTCAAGGATCCTTTCGAAAGGCGAATTCAAAACGGGGAAGAAACCTTCTAGTCATTGGTATTTTAAGCGCTAACTTTACCAGTGGAATACAGTGGTTGTCCGACATTAAAGTTAATTTTCCCAACATATTTTTTTCGTTATTTTCTACGTATACGCTTCTTCCCCTGTACCCTTCACATGTAGACAAATAATTTATGATGTCTCCTGAAAGGACAATAAGCAGTTTATTTACTTTTTATCACGGTTTATTGTAACATATCAATATCGCTGCTGCGCGAATTGTGGATCCATTTCAATAGCTCAATCTTCCACGAAGAAAAATAAAATGTGTACGGTTAGTTGGAATTCAACGAATTTAATTGAGAGTGACAAATCATCACGGGAGTTTGCAATCAAGCACACTAGACGTTCGCAATCAAGTTGATTCACGAGACTCTAGACCCTATCCAACTAATCCAACTAATCTAAATTTTTACGGAAGGATTGACTACTTGATGTTATGTATTTTTGAGATGCGAGCGTAGCAAGCATCCAGACCACAACAAAACCTGATCTGTGTAAAATCTCGTGGCAACCGGAGCGCTGAGAATGCCACGCAGGGGTAGACGAACTGAAGGGCAACTCAGGGTATAGCTAGAGTCTCGTGACTTGATCGTTCGAGAACGTCACGTGCTAAGAACTGCTTCAGAAAATCATTGAAACTTACCCTTGGAAACAGAGGAACGTCTGAAGATACTGCAGTGCGAAGTAGTTCCAACTAGAGTAAGTATATTTTTTAGGCGAGGACTATTATAATAGTTATTATCACAATTATTTTCGCAGATATCTGATGAATAAGCCCTATTTTGTACGGAAATTAATCGATAATGACTTAGTCAGCGGTGGCCAGCTCAGTTGTTGTGTTCTGTTAGTTACCGAATGAAATGAAGGAAATGAATCATAAGACTAGAAATTGAGTTTGAAAATAAAAAGTGCTCAGCCATGCTGCATTGCTAATAGGGCGAATTTTCGAAGAAAAGTAACTGAGGGGATGCCGTACAGTGGTCCAGATCTGCTGAAAACGTGATCGAAACTCCTGGCCACTTTAATTGTATCACTTTTGCTTCCAAAATGAGTAGGCCTTATGTTTTTGAGTGCGTAGATTCCAAAAACCGTGTTCTTATCCACTTTTGAGTCTCATAAATGGTCAAAAAATGACATATTTCGGCTTTTTCATTGATGAATTAAACTTTTCATATCAAACCCGAGTGTTAAAGTAAAGTAAGAAATCACTGCAGGTTGGGGCTTTTCGTCCGACTGCCTCAGGAGTCGCGGACGTCATCAGCTGTCCTACAAATGGAGGATCAGAATTCGTTCTAATTTCGCTTAAAGCTACTCATTGCCTCGCCCCCTTGAGTGGAGAGGGGTTCGCCGTACAGAAGCGTGAAAATTACTTGGACGTCTGACCCTTACCTGGGCGGTCACCCATCCAAGTACTCACCACGCTCAACATTGCTTAACTTCGCTAATCGCATGAGAAAGGGTTCATTGCAACGCCTAACCCGTACGGCTCAGACCCGAGTGTGTAATTAAATCTCAAACGATTTCACACAAATTACCTATTAAAGTTGAATCGAAAATCTTGGAAAACTAGAAAAAAATTACCAAATTTAGTTATTTGAATATACTAATCGGAAAAATCGAAGAAAAAAAAATGAAACACCAGGGGACAAATAATACCTACTAATAATAGTATCTAATTAATTTAATTATTAACATGTTCTTCCACTTATTATTAAAAATTAACCCCCCCCCCCCCCCCCCCAATCAAAGTCGTGCCTATAAGAAACTGGTACTGGTCCGGAGGGCTTTCGAGGGTGCTGAATCTGAATCCGAAGCTCATTTATCACCTAGATATGCAGTTTGATACTTTTATTTAATTAAAAAGTGATATTCGTGTTGTAATTGTAACGCTGAACACGCCTATACCACATATGAATGATCTGAAATACCTCTTTAACGTGTCTTTGGCCTAAAAACTGCCAAAAAACGTGGTTTTTCACCGATTTTTGACGATATTTAAAAACAGTTTTTAATAGTTTTTGTACAAATCCCACCACATGGCGACCTGAAAAAATTGAAATAATTACTGAACTATTTCTGCGTCGAATGAGACCACCAGCAGCTCTGGAGGTGTGATAATTGATTTTTGGAGATTTTTCAACTATCGAAAAACGTGATTTTTTGGGAATATACCGAGGGAAAAACGTCTGCAAATGTGGGTGGGCATTATAGCTTCCTCACACATTGTATCATGGACGTATAGAATTAGTTGAAGAACAAAGTTCGAGTCGAAATGATTGAATGCAAAATGTAACAGTATTTAATTCATATGTATACATGCTAGAATGTAAATTAGGGCTGTAATTCGTGTTTGCGAATGAATCAAAATCGATTCATTATTCTCGGAGAGTCATCCGATATTGGTTTTGCGCGTGCGCATTAGTTTCCTATTATTCAAGCAATCGCTATTAATACAAAGGGCATCGCCCTGGACCATACATGCTCTCGAGTTTGAACGAAATCGGACCAGTAGATGATAAGAAATTGACGTTATAAGAAATTGACGTTTGCTCATGCGCACTGACTACTATTAATCGAACGGCACGAAATTCATAGGAGACCGTCTAGGAGCTAAATCGCACAATACCAGAAAATTTCATCAAAATCGGTCCATTAGACTCGGAGTTTTGCATGAGTATATCGATATCAGTTTCGCGGTTGCGCAGTAGTTATTCCTCTACCAATCGCAATATAATTTATAGGGCATTTTGCTAGAACATATCCCCAACTAACTACCAAGTTTGAATAAAATCGGACCAACAGATGATGAGAAATTGACGTTATTTGCGCATGCGCACAGGCTACTGTTGATTCGACGGATTTGAAAATTATAGGGGACCGTCTGAAGCTAACCTGCACAATCTCTGAAAATTTCAATAGAATCGGACTAAAACTTGGTATAGTCTTGAGCGTGACAAGGATTCACCACAGAAAGACAGACTGACATCAGACAGTCAAACAGACACAGAACCATAATTGATCAGCACGTTTTGAAACGCAAAAAACAAGTAGAAATTTTGATTTTGGAGGAACACATTATTTCGACATCAATCACGAACACAAAGCTTCCCTACCTTCGGTAGTGTAGAAGCAATAAGTTGTCAAAAAACTGACAAGAAACACGATTGTCGATAGTTGAAAAATCGCGAAGAATCAATTATCACACCTCCAGAGCTGTTGATGGTCTCATTCGACGCAGAAATAGTTCACTTAATAGCTAAAAAAAAATGCAGGTCGCCAAGTGGTGTAATTGTACAAAAACGATCAAAAACTGTTTTAAAAAAATCGTCAAAAATCGGTGAAAAACCATGTACCTCACAAACAAGACGTTTACTTGAAAAATCGGCTTCGGATTTGGATTCAGCACCCTCAAAAACCCTAAAGACCAGTACCAGTTTGTTAAGGACAAAACTTCGAATTTTCGTTGTTGGGTAGTGTAATCAATTATTACATCAACAATCAATAAGAATATTCAAAATGGTAACAACGAATTTCGAGGAAACAAGTTTTCTCAAGTAAGAATTTTCATGAGACAAATATAATAATATCTATTATTTCTTATCATGATTAGGTACCTTTATAGTTAATTGGTACCTACCTATAGGATGATACATAATATATTATTGGAAGAATCACTTTTTAATTAGGCAAGAACAATCAATAGTTATCACATAATAATGGTATGCATTATTCCACAAATTGTTGGATTTCAGCAGAGACAACAGTTTGTAAAATAAAAACCACTCTTCTTGGGGTGTGTTAGGGGGGGGGGGGGGGGATTTCGATTAACATTCGCTGAAAAAATAAACTACGACATAGAATAGAAGAACGTCATAGGTACGAAATAAATACGTGATAAATCTAGAGCTTTCCAACGAAAGGAGAACGATTTTTGTCCGATGAAAAGTAAAGAACTTTCATTTCCCCAGCAACGGCTTGGTTGTACGTGAAAAATCATAAGAAAACTCGGCCCACGTTTTCAGATGATTATTGCTTACAACCAAATCGTTGCTACGGAAATGTATCTTAGCATTTATCATCGTACAAAAATCGATCGCCAGTCGTTGGATAGCTTTCGATTTACCTAACTGTATCTTGTTTACCACTGCGCGTGAGTGCCTAACAATCTGAGACATGAGAGCGGATGTCTGAATAACCGTTTACATACAGGTGATCCTTCTCAGTTAATTTTGGAAACATGATTTCAACCACTATCAGCCTGGAAAGAAACTTGGAAGTTGAAATTTGATAGGGAGGTTCATGTTTGATAAATTTTCTCAAAGAAAAAAAAAGGATGCAAGGGATGGTCGGGGGGGGGGGGGGGGGGGGGGGGGGGTGAGGGGGGACATAAAATGTCTCAATGTCTTGCAGATTCGTATGCAAATTTTTTTTTTTTCCTTCTTGTAAATGACAAAATTGCGTATTGCGCACTTGCTTCCTTTAAATATAGGTATATAAACTTTGAGGTTTTTTCACAGTTGACGAACGAAGCAACTAATGTTTCAGATGATTATTGCCTTCAACCGAATCGTTGCTACGGAGCTGTATCTTGGGAATTTACAAGTGTACAAAAATCTTTCACCAGCCGTTGGAAAGCTCTCGATTTACCGAACTGTATCATGTTAACCACTGCGCAGTGCGTGCCCAACAATCTGAGGCAGGAGAGCGGTTGTCTGACTAACCGTATACATACAGATGATCCTTCTCCTTCCCTGATCGCTTCAGTTAATTTAGTAAACATGATTCCAACCATTATTAGCCTGTAAAGAAACTTGGAAGTTGAAATTAGATAGGGAGGCTCATGTTTGATAAATTCTGTCAAAGAGAAAAGGATGCATGGGGGGAGGGGGCATAAAACGCATTAGGGGGGCATACAACTTGGTTTAAAAAAATAACAAAAACAAAAAAAGACGAATTCTAAACTCTTCCTACCAGTTACGGTAAACGAACTTAAAAATTAAATAAAAAGCAACAACAATACAAAAAAGACGCCTGGCTACGACTTGATAACGAGTAGAATGGTGAAGAAACTTCCCCAATATGCAAACCTGAAATTGCTTCAAATAATAATTAATGCTATGTTTAAGTTGAAATACGTAGGTAAGTACCATCCCAATAGAAAAGTCGCAGAGGTTATGATGAGTCCCAAACCAGGAATGTCACCTTATGAGAAATTAGGGTATCAAACTCCTTCCTGTGATGTCAAAAATACTCGAAAAATTGCTTAAACGAATAATACCTGACTAATAAGAAGAAATTTGATCCGAGATCATCAATTAGGAATCAGACAACAATACTACTACACATCAAGTCCACCGGGTCACTCATGCAGGTAGTAGAAAACCTTGTGAGAAAAACCTGCAGAAGAACATAATTATCTCGAACGAATTGTGTTTCAAGTATTTGGAGCAATGCGGACAAAAAAGGCTTCATTTGCCAACATTGACTTCATCGAGAGCTGGAAGGTAGAAGCTGGAAGGGTTATATCAATGATAGACTGGTTTGATGTTGAACATCTACCCGAAGAATTTTTGGGTTATGTTGAAGACATTTCAGAACACTGAAATACTCCAGAAAACGACGAAATTTATAGTGAAAGTGAGAGTTACGAGGAGGACGATGAGTGATAGATGCAATCACTCGCTCGCTGGTTTAATACAAATTCAACACTTCGCAAATGTGTCCCCTTGAGAAAAAAAAATTGTTCATATTTTGACCAATGGTTATAAAATAAAATAAGTTGTAGCAATGCACCATCCTTATTCTCATTTCAATATTCCGTTTGACAACGTCTGATTGTTGAACGCATCTGCAAACCAAGTATAACGAAGAAGTCAAAAAAATGTGAACGATTAACTTCTCCTTTTGTTTTAACATTTTAAATAAATTATTGATTTTGTTGATTGATTTCTGGTTTGTTATTTCCTTTGAAATTCAGTCTGACGATGTGAATATCATCTTGTGATACTGAAGAGAGAATTGTCGTAGAATTTATCCATCCCTCCTATGAGACGAATTTCAGTCAATTTTGAATTTAAAATTGCCGTCTGATTTTTAAATGCTTCTCCTTGAATTCCTTCCCCCGCGATATTCTCTAATCCTTGGAAAAGGACTGGTCGATTGCAGGAAATTAAACCTCGGAATAAATTAATTCAATGTCTCATCGTAAAATAAAACCACAGTCGTAATAATGTTTACTGATACCTATTTACATTCAATATAACCAAATACACAGAACATCACCTAGCTCAATGATCCCAATTAAGTCATCTGAGCTCTAGAGTTGCAATTTTGCATGTTAATAGAATGTAACAAAGATAAGTAAACTTACAGCTAGGATATTTCTCACTAAACTCTAATGGATGCAGTTGCTCACGTACCACCTACACTCAGCACCCAAGACGTATACCAAAACCATCATCAGAGCTGAGCAAGCACAGAGATCCAATCAAGTGCAGGGGCTGCTGGCAGTACAAGTACAAGGTCGAATTTGAGTAAGAAAGGTTACCTGCACCGCACCTTGCTGATTCCCAGTGTCGTCGGTGACCACTCTGGCTTCCGGAAAGAGCAGGGGTGGAGGGGGGGGGGGTGAGAGCCAGCAGCCAACAGGCTTACTGGGCTTTCTCCCGTGAAAGAGCGGACGGCTGAAGCGAGCGGGAGGTGGGAAAGGTACTAGGAAAATGTAGTAAGGGGGAAAATGTACAGTGGTCAGGCCGCCAGAGCAAATCATACAAATACCGGAAAATTGGCCCAGTTAGTCAGTTCTTTTTGGTCCTCCTGCGACAACGGATCTCCCAGCTCTTCTGAAATCTATGCAGCTCCTAAGGCCCCAGTATATACGGCAGAGTGCAGACACGGAAAACGTAAGGCTGGACAATCGAGTTCGTGCCGCTGGGTACCAGATTCGTGCAGCGTGGATCACCTGAACGGGACCAGGACTCACCACACCACTTCCGACTTCACGTCATGTACTGCCTTCGGGCTCCTGCATGTGAGTTGTGTCAATTTCACATTGGCCAATACACTAGGTAGTTACTAAGAAGCAGTAGGTATGTAGAGTAATGCATCTCATGCAGAAGAGATAGTTGAACGTGACCATTCAAAAACTGTGTGAATATATATTTTGACCTTATTGACATTTTTGCACTGTTTAGGAATCCCTAGTTTAAGACAACTGGTCTTGCATTCAATCCGAACACATGCCCTTATTTTTATAGGCGTTCATTAATACCTTGTATAATATGTAATTTACCTATTCTTCGACATTAAGCTTGCAATTGAACGCTTTAATGTTCCTAACTCATATGTGATGAACGATTACTTTTAAGCCTAAATTATAGTATCACCTTTGTACATATCATATACACACAATGTATGCCCTGTTACTTGAAATATACATTCGTGTATGAATTCTTGTCGAGTTCTCCATTTCACCCAGAGGTTCAATCACTCTTGTGAATAATTGCACTTAATTCAAGTAAATTCAAACCTTCTGACACTACGTGTCATTATAGTTTAAACTTACTGAACGCTTGCTTTGTGCCCTATTAAATACCACCCAGAGAAACGCTGAAATCCAATCTCTCGTGCTGCATATTATTAGACCCGTAGGAAATTAGACTGATAATTTGTGACACGGCTAGGTGCTTTTCTAGGTAAACGATTTCAGGTGTCTACTCGTCAACAAGTCCCTCAAACGTTGTCACAAGGTGAGTAGTGAACGACGACAATCGTTAGTGAACGTCACGGCATGTGCGCACACACCTCTTAATACGTTTTGAAACACTGCTAGTTTTGTTCACACCTTGGATAGATTTGATTTCCATTCATTACTTTCATTTCGTTCTCATGACCTAATTATGTGGATGTGAGTGGTGAGATTCGATTCCGAGCCTTGCGGATCGAAACCATTAATTCACAACTTTGTTTAATTCACTCCTATCATCATAATTGTCGTTCCCTCACAAACTGACATACTGCAGAGCCATGAATGGCCAGCCAGTACCTCAACCAAGCAAACAAGAGAGAATTCATGTCAAAAAATACTATCTGTGTACCCGTCCTCCGCTACGGGTGATTAGTGGTATTTACATAGCACCTTGTTTTATGTAAGGTTGCTTCGTACCTTATAAATGTTCACCCTGCAGTTCCAAAGAAAGGTAAGCTTTCCCCTTACTGGGGATTGTATTAGATCATGGATATGTCGATTCAAACTAGAAAGTTCCAATAGGTAATGGTTGAAATCATGTTTGCAAAATTAATTGAGAAAAATCAATTTTACGTAAAGAATTATTCACACAACCACTCTCATATGTTGGCCACGCACTGCACAGCGGTTGACATAATACGGATAGGTAAATCGATAGCTTTCCAACCAATAGAGAACGATTCTTGTGCGATGACAACTACAGGAGTTACATTTCCCTAGAAACGAGTTGGTAGAAGGTGAAAATAATCAGAAAACGTCGTAATATTTTAGGTAACGGAAAGGGTAACAGAATTATAAGAACAACCACCAACAATAAGATTATATTCTTGTTAAAAAAAAACATGTCAGGCAGTGTTTTTGAATCGAGTACCTAAGCACTATTGTAACGTACAATAGTTTATTTACATCATTGAGTCCGAATGCGACACACCATTGATAATAACAATTACAAACGACGTTTCCACTACTGTGACAGTCTTTGGATGGAACTCAACATCGCTTGTGAGGACTAAACCAACTTAGACGTGAACTTCAGCTACCTGATTACTTTCAGAAGGCTGGCTGGTGGGAGTTGTCGGCTTCCTCAAGCCCAACTCGCAGTCTTCGCTTCTGGTTGGACGCTTCAGATGACAAAATCTCAAGCAGCAGCTAAAGGTGGTCAACAAAGTTTTTCGGAAGCTGCTTCCAAATACGGTGTACGTAAATACATTCGAGGATGCGTTGAATATGATGAAAAATTCATCGATCACAACTAATATACTCCGATCAACCCCAAGCTGTTCCTCAGAGATTTCCATAATTTCCGTGATAGAATAAAACATGCCGACCGCCGAGCAAACTAAAAACTCAAACACGACGTACCACAGCATCCTCGTCGTCTTGTTTTCTTCTCTATGGCTAGTCGACAGCTCCGTTCGTAGCTTCTCAGATTTCTTCAACTAGAAAAAATTTGATCATGAGGAGATAAAATGACATGGGTGATTCTGGGGCTGCTCATAATTTTTAACTACTCAACCACTTTAATAGAGTTATACAGCTAAGAGTTTTAAACACGGGAATTCAAACATTTACCTAATCCGCATTAGTAGTTACTTAAGTCGTACCATTTACATGTATAGAGTATATGGTGACCATATACGTGCTACAAATAGTCCTAGAGTGCTGAGTCAGTTGAATTTACAACAAAATAGTACAATTTACACCACCCCCCCCCCCCTCCGGGGGTCTAGCATCAGTCAATTGGTATTTTTGTTACTGATGTCTAGCGGAAATCATTGGCCAAAGCACAGAAGAAAAACGTTAGTTACATACCTATGTAATCCTGGCGGTCAAGTATGAAATTATCATTCTGAAATGGAGTATCAACGTTACACGCTGATACATTGTGGCATGGATACTATGCCTAATGTCTTCGTAAATGTCATACTGTCTACCGGCGAGTTTCCAGTGTGAACAGGAGAGAATTTAGCTCATTCAGCTGATCAGGACGGAGTCCGTCATTACATTCGTCTCCACTTATCCCAGGGAGGCTCCATATTAAAAGCTTGTTCCAGACGTTGAGGCTGGCCTTAAGGCTCAGTGCCTTGATGAAAAACTGAACGTCTGAAGGGATATTTGGCCTTGAGGCGGGGTTGAAGAGGCCGACGCATGAGACGACATACGACATCTCATTCGACGGCCTCCTTCCCACGCCTTGATGCCGTTTACTTCATCACTTTGATTTAAATCCCACCCTTTGTTCTCATCCAGTTTTTGAATAGTTCCTTGAGGCAGGCCTCAACGTCTGGATGCCTCCTTAAATTGTAACATTCCAGGGTGAATAGGACAGAATTTAGCTCACTCAGCTGATTAGGCTGGAGCCCGTCATTTTATTCGTCTCTTGCCCTTCCAACGAGAATCCCTATTGAATTTCAACGTTCTATTGTGTACAGAAGAGAACATGGCTCATGGGATCCGTACTTTCATTATTCTCTATATATATATATATATATATATATATATATATATATATACTAGAGGGGATCCCTAATAAATTTCAACCTTATAGGGTGAAAAGGAGAGAATTTGGATCATTCCAAGCTTTCCCAAATTCCCCCTCTACACATCTGTGAGCCCTTTATATGCAAAGCGTGATGGAAATTTGGCTGATCCCCATTGTTGAGAAATATCCATGTTAAATATTGAGAGGAGGGAGAATTCGATAGCGCGATCTTTTGAGGCAATTTGAGAGCTTTCCAACGAGAGGTTAACGGTTTTCTTGAGATGAAAACTAAAGGAGTTACATTGCCTAGCAACGACAGTGTTCTGCAGCTTAGCATCAAATAACAAGTTCAGCTGACAGGAAGGTACCTATAATATTCCTATGTAAGAGGGGAGTTGAAAAATCTAATAAAAGTATGGTGACATTGGTTGATTAAATTTATTTAATGTATCCAAACGAGCTTTTACCTCGAGATAAATAAGTGCGGTCAAAATGGAGATGCACGACAGTGGGAGAAGGTAATCGAGGAACAGACGCAGCCAGGTGTCTTGCAGTTTGAGGATCGTCTGGAGCTGCGGGGATTTGTCGAGATCCGTAGGAGCATAATAGTACACGGTTTCTCCATTGTAACCCTCACGCGCTACTACCTTTCTGACGAGGAATAGTGGAAGGTGATAGAGGATGGATACGATAAAGATGGCCAAAGTGTACTTGCGGGCCCTGCTGTGGGTGCAGATTTGTCGAAATTCGAATGGGCGACACACCACGATGTGACGCTCGAACGAGATTGCCAGAGTCAGATATGTTGAGGCGATCATAGCTACCCAAAAGACAGCAGGAGACCAGGCCATGAAAGCTGAATAGATGAGATATCTCTTAGTGGAGTTAGGTGAGTAATAGATTTTTGTGACGATGAAGGCCCTGATGATGATTATCGAATCAACGACTAGATCACTGACAGAAATTCCTACAAGATAGACTGACGCCGATGACTTCATGCTCGGCCTCGTCCAAATTACCAGGGACACTACGTTCCCGAGCACTCCCACCAGCCCCAGCACTGCAAGCGCATTGTATATTATCAGCAATCTGTAAAACAGTGACATGTTAACAATTTCTCTTTTTTCAGCTTCCAGAAAACTACGTTGTTGACAGACACTCCAAAATACTGCAGTTGATTCACCTGGTATTCTCGTCTTAACAGATCAGCAACAAGCTTCTCACAAACGTTGGCAACCTGAAACAAAACAAAATGATCCTCAATTTGACAGATATATACAGTGAAGAACGTGCATGATATTCTACTGTATCGTGAATTTTCTTCAAATTATGGTAGATTGCCATATAAATTGTAGAAAATAACTTGTTTATAATCCGTCAGTTTCAAAGTAGGTAATGTAAAACGATTCCCGAATTTTAACATATTTTAAGGTTCCTATTACCTTACGATCAAGGATGACCATTCTGAGACCGAAGTCGTGACAAAAAACAATTGGTGTAGGTGTGTGTGTGTGTGTGTGTGTGTGTGTGTGTGTGTGTGTGTGTGTGTGTGTGTGTGTGTGTGTGTGTGTGGGTGTGTGTGTGTGTGTGTGTGTGTGTGTGTGTGTGTGTGTGTGTGTGTGTGTGTGTGTGTGTGTGTGTGTGTGTGTGTGTGTGTGTGTGTGTGGTGCTGGGGTAGGGTAACTGTTGGTGTTTTTATCTCTTCGGAGCTCCTTCAAATCCCTACCCAAGTCAAGGTCATACGTCCCCGTCGTGCAACCCGGGCACCCTCTGGGTGAACAGAGGGTGGCAAAATGACCCAATGGCGATCTGGGGGGAGGCTCGTGTCAACGGGTCTCCCGACCCTTCTACACACGTCTCTCCGTTATGATGAACAACCAAGATGAGCCTCATAACCCCCCCATGCCCATTGGCATGCGGGGTTCTAGGGGAGGCGCTCGGGGGCGCCCCAGGCAGGGGCGTCGGTCTTCCTCTCCCTCTTCTTCCTCCTCTTCTTCCTATCCTTCTTCCTCTTCCAATGCCCCTGGAGATGTCCATCAGTGTGCCCACTGTGAGAGAGCCTTCAGTTCCAAGCGTGGCCTCAGTGCCCACGTCTGGCAGAAGCATCCTGTACAGGCCAACGCTGCGATTGATATAGAGCGAGAGCGGCCCAGGTATGCTTCTGAGGATTTGCGGCGAATGGCGGCAGAGGAGGCAGAGGCTGTGCGTAATGGGGTACGAAATATTAATGTATTCCTCCAAGCACGTTTTCCCATGCGCACGCTTTCTGCCATCCAATCTCTTCGCCTGAGGCCCACTATAAGCAGCTTGTCCAGGATGCAATCCTGGCAAATAGCAGTGGGGCCTCTCCCGCATCTCCGACAGGCGTGGGACAACAGCCCGCCATTCAGCAATCCTCCCCCGGGACCTCCGGTCTTCTCGAGGATTTGAAGACTGAAGTGTTGAGGCTCGGGGAGCAGGTAGGCCCTGTAGGTATTGATGGTTATGAGAGTGCCTACCTGCAGGAACTGGCAAGGCGGGCTGTTGAGAGGCCTGTTGGCTTGGAAGATGAGGTCGCGGCCTATATACAGAGGATCTTCCCACAGGGTGGGGATGCGACCGTGGCGGGGCATCAGGGAGGACATCCTCCTGTGTCGGTGCCCCGTGGAGGTCGCAAAGCAGCTAAGCAAGCAAGGAGGCGGGAATACCAGCGGGTCCAGAAGTTGTGGAGGAAGCATCCGGCTCGTGTAGCTGCGGAGGTACTGGAGGGAGCTGGGGATGAACAAGTTTTGCCCCCACTCCAGGAGTTTGTGGAATTTTGGGAGCCACTTTTGAGTGCTCCAAGCCACAACCCTGGTGTGCCGGTGGTACCCCCAGCTTCCACCAGGGATTCCTTACGTGGCATTATGTGCACGCCGGTGCTTCATGACGAGGCACATAAGTGCCGTGTCAAAAACTCCACGTCTGCTGGACCTGATGGTATTTCTGCCCGACGCTGGAATAAAGCCCCAAAAAGTGTCAAGCTGCTTATCCTCAACCTGTTACTTCTATCGGGAAGGCCCCCGAAAGCGTTGACCCGCGCCCGTACCATCTTCATCCCAAAGAAAGGAGGAAGTGGGCCTGGAGGCTACCGCCCGATTTCAATATCATCGGTAGTTTTCCGCCACTTTCAAAAGATTCTGGCATCTCGCTTTCAAGTGGCTGGTGTCATAGGTGACGTCCAGAGAGCATTTCGGCCAGCAGATGGCACAGCGGAGAACCTAACCGTTCTCCAAACTGTCATTTCGCTGGCCCGCATCAAGAAACGGCAGCTCCATCTTGCCGCTCTGGACGTCGCTAAGGCCTTTGACACAGTTAGCCACTTTGCCCTGACCGATTGTCTTCGTGGTGTCGGGGCTCCTGCTCGTCTAATTGAGTATGTTGACTGTCTGTACCACGAAGGCGTGACGGTCCTCGAGGCAGGAGGCGAGATGTCGGGGGATGTTGTCATTGGGCGTGGGGTACGCCAGGGGGATCCTCTATCGCCACTCCTCTTCAACCTGGTCGTGGATACGGCCTTGGGTAAGCTGCCAGATGAAATAGGGTTTGATCTCGCCCCTGGGGTGCGAGTAGGTGCATTGGCTTTTGCCGATGATGTTATCCTACTCGCAGAAACCCGCGAGGGCTTGCAGGTCGCCCTCAATGCCTTTGCTGAGCAGCTAGCCAGGTGTGGTCTAGTGGTCAACCCTTCTAAGTGTGGGTCGGTCTCCTTGGTCCCGTCTGGCCGCCAACATAAGGTGAAGGTGGTGGATGAGGAGTGCTTTGTCTTAGGACAGACACCCATCCCCGCCCGATCCGTGTTGGAGGTCTGGCGGTACCTTGGGGTCGACTTCATGGGTGTGGCCACTATAGCCGCAAGCCGTGTGGACCTTGGTGGAGCATTAGCTCGTGTCACCAAGGCTCCATTGAAGCCACAGCAGAAGCTGCGCCTCCTTCGCACGTACTTACTGCCAAAGCTAACCTATGGGTTAGTCTTTGGCAGGCTTACTGCAGGGAGGCTGCTTGAGTTAGATCGTGAAGTTCGCTCTGCTGTGCGCTCTTGGCTAGGCTTTCCACCTGGTGTCCCAAGTGCTTACATCCACGCACCGGTCAAGGCCGGTGGGCTCGGTATTGTCTCTCTTTCTGCCAGCATCCCATCTTTACGCCGCCAGCGCCTGCTTGCCCTTAGGGGCTCGAGCTGGGAGGTCGCCCGCACTGCTGCTGACCTGGACTTTGTCCGGCAGCAGTTGTTGTGGTGCGATCGAGCAACACCAACTGCTCCAAAACCCAGCTCATCTGCTGAGTTCGCTGCTGCACTGCATGAGTCAGTAGATGGTAAAGAACTCCGACAGTGCTCTGAATCCCCCATTTCTACCCAGTGGGTGGAATGGGCTTCAGAAGGCATTGGGGCCCGCGACTATCGCCATTTTCACGCCGTCCGGGTGGCTACACTAGCCACCTCGGTGAGGTGTTCGAGGAGTAGTCGCGGGACAGTTGACACCCTTTGCCGTGCCTGTCGGGGTAAAAATGAGAATCTGTATCATGTAGTGCAGCAGTGTCCTCATACTCACGGTGGCCGCATTTTACGTCACGATGCGGTTGCCAAGCAGATAGCAGGTGCTTTGTCATCTAGCGGTTGGGATGTCGAAAGGGAGAGACTATACCACATGCCGAGTGACCGGGGCAAGAAGCCAGATATCGTTGCAATCAAGCCCGATGGGTCTGCCATAATCCTGGATGTCCAGGTTGTCAGTGGCAGCGTGGACATGAAGCAGACCTGGCGGGCTAAGATAATTAAATATGATAGAAATGATCTGCGGCGAGCGATATCTGAGCTAAAAGGACATCAAGGTCATTGCCGCGACCGTGTCATGGCGCGGGGTGTGGTGCGGGAAAAGCGCCACGGAGTTACTCGAGTTGGGCATCTCTGCAGGAGTACTCCGTGGTATCACCACCCGCGTCCTGAGGGGTTCTTACTTGAACTGGTGGTCATTCTATAGGGGCACTTCCTTTCATCCCATTCTTCCTCCTCGTCCTGCAACTTCCCTTATCCCTAGAGCCGGCGTCGGGTAAACCTGGGCGTCCTCCCCACTTTTTTATTTTATTTGTTCATTTTTTCAATTTAATGGTGTGCCCCCTCCGCCTTTGAGGGGAGTTTTGTAAAAAAAAAAAAAAAAAAAAAAAAAAAAAAATGTGTGTGTGTGTGTGTGTGTGTGTGTGTGTGTGTGTGTGTGTGTGTGTGTGTGTGAAAACAACGTTTTCCCGTGCGCACCCTTTCTGCCATCCAATCTCTTCGCCTGAGGCCCCACTATAAGCAGCTTGTCCAGGAGGCGATCCTGGCAAATAGCCGTGGGGCCTCTCCCGCATCTCCTACAGGCGTGGGACAACAGCCCGCCGTTCAGCAATCCTCCCCCGGGACCTCCGGTCTTCTTGAAGACTTGAAGACTGAAGTGTTGAGGCTCGGGGAGCAGGTAGGCCGTATTGATGGTTATGAGAGTGCCTACCTGCAGGACCTGGTGAGGCGGGCTGTTGAGAGGCCTGAAGGCTTGGAGGACGAGGTTGCAGCCTACATACAGAGGATCTTCCCACGGGTTGAGGAAGCGACCGTGACGGGGCATCAGGGAGCAGTTCCTCCTACTTTGGTGCCTCGTGGAGGTCGCAGAGCAGCAAAACAAGCAAGAAGGCGGGAATATCAGCGGGTCCAGAAGTTGTGGAGGAAGCATCCGGCTCGTGTGGCTGCGGAGGTACTGGAGGGACCTGGGGATGAGCAAGTTGTGCCCCCTCTCCAGGAGTTTGTGGACTTTTGGGAGCCACTCTTGAGTGCTCCCAGCCACAACCCTGGTAAGGTTCTGGCATCTCGCCTCCAAGTGGCTGGTGTCATAGGTGACGTCCAGAGAGCATTTCGGCCAGCGGATGGCACAGCGGAGAATCTAACAGTTCTCCAAACTGTCTTTTCGATGGCCCGTATCAAGAAACGGCAGCTCCATCTTGCCGCTCTGGACGTCGCTAAGGCCTTTCATACAGTTAGCCACTTTGCCCTGACCGATTGTCTTCGTGGTGTCGGGGCACCTGCTCGTTTAATTGAGTATGTTGCCTGTCTGTACCACGAAGGCGTGACGGTCCTCGAGGCACGAGGTGAGATGTCAGGGGATGTTGTTATTGGGCGCGGGGTACGCCAGGGGGATCCTCTGTCGCCACTCCTCTTCAACCTGGTCGTGGATACGGCCTTGGGTAAGCTGCCAGCTGAAATAGGGTTTGATCTCGCCCCTGGGGTGCGAGTAGGTGCATTAGCTTTTGCTGATGATGTCATCCTACTCGCAGAAACCCGTGAGGGCTTGCAGATCTCCCTCAACGCATTTGCTGAGCAGCTAGCCAGGTGTGGTTTGGTGGTCAACCAGGCTAAGTGTGGGTCGGTCTCCTTGGTCCCGTCGGGTCGCCAGCATAAGGTGAAGGTAGTGGATGAGGAGTGTTTTGTCTTAGGACAAACTTCCATCCCTGCCCGATCCGTGTTGGAGGTCTGGCGGTACCTTGGGGTCGACTTCATGGGTGTGGCCACTATAGCCGCAAGCCGTGTGGACCTTGGTGGAGCATTAGCTCGTGTCACCAAGGCTCCATTGAAGCCACAGCAGAAGCTGCGCCTCCTTCGCACGTACTTACTGCCAAAGCTAACCTATGGGTTAGTCTTTGGCAGGCTTACTGCGGGGAGGCTGCTTGAGTTAGATCGTGAAGTTCGCTCTGCTGTGCGCTCTTGGCTAGGCTTTCCACCTGGTGTCCCAAGTGCTTACATCCACGCACCGGTCAAGGCCGGTGGGCTCGGTATTGTCTCTCTATCTGCCAGCATCCCATCATTACGCCGCCAGCGCCTGCTTGCCCTTAGGGGCTCGAGCTGGGAGGTCGCCCGCACTGCTGATGACCTGGACTTTGTCCGGCAGCAGCTGTTGTGGTGCGATCGAGCAACACCAACTGCTCCAAAACCCAGCTCATCTGCTGAGTTCGCTGCTGCACTGCATGAGTCAGTAGATGGTAAAGAACTCCGACAGTGCTCTGAATCCCCCATTTCAACCCAGTGGGTGGAATGGGCTTCAGAGGGCATTGGGGCCCGCGACTATCGCCATTTTCACGCCGTCCGGGTGGCTACGTTAGCCACCTCGGTGAGGTGTTCGAGGAGTAGTCGCGGGACAGTAGACACCCTTTGCCGCGCCTGTCGGGGTAAAAATGAGAATCTTTATCATGTGGTGCAGCGGTGTCCTCGTACTCACGGTGGCCGCATTTTACGTCACGATGCGGTTGCCAAGCAGATAGCAGGTGCTTTGTCATCTAGCGGTTGGGATGTCGAAAGGGAGAGACTATACCACATGCCGAGTGACCGAGGCAAGAAGCCAGATATCGTTGCGATCAAGCCCGATGGGTCTGCCATAATCCTGGATGTCCAGGTTGTCAGTGGCAGCGTGGACATGGAGCAGACCTGGCGGGCTAAGAAAAGTAAATATGATAGAAATGATCTGCGCCAAGCGATATCTGAGCTCAAAGGAGTGGCACCTAGTAACATCAAGGTCATTGCCGCGACCGTGTCATGGCGCGGGGTGTGGTGCGGGAAAAGCGCCACGGAGTTACTCGAGTTGGGCATCTCGGCAGGAATACTCCGCGGTATCACCACCCGCGTCCTGAGGTGTTCTTACTTGAACTGGTGGTCATTTTATAGGGGCACTTCCTTTCATCCCATTCTTCCTCCTCGTCCTGCAACTTCCCTTATCCCTAGAGCCGGCGTCGGGTAAACCTGGGCGTCCTCCCCACTTTGTTTTATTTTATTTGTTATTTTCCAATTTAATGGCGTGCCCCCTCCGTCTTTGAGGGGAGTGTGTGTGTGTGTGTGTGTGTGTGTGTGTGTGTGTGTGTGTGTGTGTGTGTGTGTGTGTGTGTGTGTGTGTGTGTGTGTGTGTGTGTGTGTGTGTGTGTGTGTGTGTGTGTGTGTGTGTGTGTGTGTGTGTGTGTGTGTGTGTGTGTGTGTGTGTGTGTGTGTGTGTGTGTGTGTGTGTGTGTGTGTGTGTGTGTGTGTGTGTGTGTGTGTGTGTGTGTGTGTGTGTGTGTGTGTGTGTGTGTGTGTGTGTGTGTGTGTGTGTGTGTGTGTGTGTGTGTGTGTGTGTGTGTGTGTGTGTGTGTGTGTGTGTGTGTGTGTGTGTGTGTGTGTGTGTGTGTGTGTGTGTGTGTGTGTGTGTGTGTGTGTGTGTGTGTGTGTGTGTGTGTGTGTGTGTGTGTGTGTGTGTGTGTGTGTGTGTGTGTGTGTGTGTGTGTGTGTGTGTGTGTGTGTGTGTGTGTGTGTGTGTGTGTGTGTGTGTGTGTGTGTGTGTGTGTGTGTGTGTGTGTGTGTGTGTGTGTGTGTGTGTGTGTGTGTGTGTGTGTGTGTGTGTGTGTGTGTGTGTGTGTGTGTGTGTGTGTGTGTGTGTGTGTGTGTGTGTGTGTGTGTGTGTGTGTGTGTGTGTGTGTGTGTGTGTGTGTGTGTGTGTGTGTGTGTGTGTGTGTGTGTGTGTGTGTGTGTGTGTGTGTGTGTGTGTGTGTGTGTGTGTGTGTGTGTGTGTGTGTGTGTGTGTGTGTGTGTGTGTGTGTGTGTGTGTGTGTGTGTGTGTGTGTGTGTGTGTGTGTGTGTGTGTGTGTGTGTGTGTGTGTGTGTGTGTGTGTGTGTGTGTGTGTGTGTGTGTGTGTGTGTGTGTGTGTGTGTGTGTGTGTGTGTGTGTGTGTGTGTGTGTGTGTGTGTGTGTGTGTGTGTGTGTGTGTGTGTGTGTGTGTGTGTGTGTGTGTGTGTGTGTGTGTGTGTGTGTGTGTGTGTGTGTGTGTGTGTGTGTGTGTGTGTGTGTGTGTGTGTGTGTGTGTGTGTGTGTGTGTGTGTGTGTGTGCGTGTGTGTGCGTGTGTGCGTGTGTGTGTGTGTGTGTGTGTGTGTGTGTGCGTGTGTGTGTGTGTGTGTGTGTGTGTGTGTGTGTGTGTGTGTGTGTGTGTGTGTGTGTGTGTGTGTGTGTGTGTGTGTGTGTGTGTGTGTGTGTGTTTTTTTTTTTTTTTTTTTTTTTTTAGTTTTCCTGGCCTAAGTAACCCTTAAGCCAGGGATTTTATTCCGCCTGCTCCCAATTTTGATTACAGGCGTTGAATTACAAAACATATAAATCATTGATAATACGGTAAGTACATAGTTACAAATAACTCAAGAACGTACTGGTTCCAAGTGCAATACATAATATAGTTTCAAACACTTCAAGGTATTAATATTATTATAATTGGACTAATAATGCTTCAGAATAGAGAGAAATCCATAGAGTTAATAAAAATTAAAAAGTCTTCCAGATGCTTTTGCACCAACACTTCATAAGACACTGGCCATCCAGACGCACACAATGTCACTTTCCTAATCAGTCTAGCTCTCTCAGCTTCAAACATAGGGCAGCAGAAAACAAGGTGATCCCAGGTTTGGGGAACTCGTTCTGAGCAATCACATAGGTTATTTTCTTTCAAACCAAACCGGTGAAGGTACGCCCTATTCTTCCCATGGGCAGTCATGGCTTGGGTAACCTTGTACGACAGACGAAGATCGATCTTCAATCGTTGATGTATTGTGGGGAAAAACTTCTTAGTGTGCTGAGCTGTTTCGGTATTATCACACCATATTTGGTTCCACGAAGCCAAGGTTTCCTCTCTCAGTTTCCGTCTAATTGCTGATCGTGGTACAGAGCTGAAGGTTTCCAGCAATAATGGGTCGCCAGCCGCCTCCTTTGCAAGTCTATCAGCTGCCTCATTCCCAGTGATCCCAACGTGAGCCTTAACCCATGAAATGCCGACCTTCCATGTACTTCGTAGTTGTCGTATTGCGGATCGAATTTGCTCAACTATGGGTAAGTGATTATCCTGGTCTTGCAGCATGGAAATCGATACCGCACTATCTGTCCATATACAGGCACTTCTCAGCTCATTATCAATCGATTGAGTCAGCAACCAATTCACTGCTTCGGCTATAGCAAATATTTCTGCTTGGTTGTTTGAACATTCCTTGTTCAATCTATATTTGGCGGGCTCTTCTGCGTAGGAATTGAAAATTACAATACCGCAGCCAACCCCAGCCTCATCCCGGCTCCCATCAGTGTAGATCCTTAGGAATGGCGTGAAGTCAGCATCGTCAGGAGTCCCCACATCGATAATCATGGATGGATGTGGCCAAAGCTCTGGCCCCACTGCCAAATCCACCAAACTGCCTTCAAAACTTCTGTCAACTCTAACTGCTTTGTAGTATTTGGCCTCCTCCTTAATCCTGAGATCCAAAGGTTCCTGCCCAGCCAGCACCCAGCACGCCTGAAAAGATATAGTTCTATATCCTCTTATTACCCTCAACAACATTAGTCTCTGAACTCGCCTGAAACAAGTGATGTTCTTCTTCAGACATAATGCTTCATGCCAGACTGGAGCTCCGTACAGCAACATTGGTAACACAGCACCTTCATAAATAGTGCCAAGTGCCCTACTGCCCAAACCCCAATAAACCCTAGCAGAACGGGCCAACCTGTGTATTAGCTGCCGCACCTTAGTAGTGACATATTGGAAATGTGACTGCCAGGACATGCGACGATCAAACATAATACCAAGATACTTAATCTCCGACACCACCTCCAGCTTTGTGCCAGAAAAGAAAATCTCTACCTCCTGAATATTCCTACGTTTGGTGATGTGAAGGACTTTGGACTTCGAGGGATTAAAAGTTAAATTCAGTTTTGAGGCACAATCTGCAACCTGAACCAGTGCTCTGTTAGCTCGACCCTCGGCTTCAGACTCGGTACCACCCCTGGTCATGATCATTAGATCATCTGCAAATGCAATTACCTTTACATTCTCTGGGTAACTAAGCTTCAACAATGGATCATACAACACGTTCCAGAACACTGGCCCCGAACATGATCCCTGTGGACAGCCCCTGGTTTGTCGTTTCTCTTTCTCCATAGAAGCTGTCCTTATTGTAACGGTTCTTTCTGTAAAATAACTGCAGGCTAGCCGGTAAACATTTCCCGGACAGCCACTCTTCCGTAATTGCCATAAAACAGCGGGCCACCATGCCGAGTTGAATGCACCCATCACATCCATAGATATTAAAAGAACATGGCCCCTAATATGGATTCCTGACTACACCCATTCCTTAACAGCAAGAAGCGCATCAATTGTGCCCTTTTGTGGCTCAAACCCGTATTGCGCAGCTGACAAGAACTTGTTTGTGCGCATGTGAAACATGATTCTTCCTGCTAACAATTTTCCAAAATCTTTCCTAAAAGCGGCAAAAGACTAATAGGTCTGTACTTGGAGGGGTCTTGCAAATTTTCTTTCCCAGGCTTCACCAACAAAATTACACAAGAACGCTTCCAGAGACGAGGGAATTCGCCTCTCCGCAAACATTCGGAGAACAGGGCCGTAAAAGCCCTTGGGAAGCACTGCTGTACTCTCTTTAGAATAGCACGGGTAAATCCGTCCTCTCCAGGAGCCTTGTTTTCTACAAAACGATCCAGAACCGCAGCTACCTCCAACTCTGTAAAAAGCAAATCGTCTGGTCTGTCATAAGGTTCCATATTATTAGCCACCATAATCTCATGCTCCAAGGTTTGTGGGCCTTCATCATCTGGTACACAATGCTCCAAGACCTCCTCCAGGGTCTCCTCCAGGGTAGCTGTAGAGGAACCATCCACCCGATTAAGGGAAGAATATGTTACTGGGGGCCTCAACTTGCCGGCTGCCGCTTTATATATGGCTCCCCAAGGAGAGTCTCCACCTTCTGAACTGCAGAAGTTTTTGTATGATAGAATTTTCGCTACCTCTGTAAATTTTATATATTGTGTCTTCAATTCCCAATATTCGGCCTTCCTGTTTGCTCGTAAGGATGGATTTCCATGAATTCTTTGGAAACGGCGGCGAAGTCTGTTGACCTGTTTGCGCAAATCTTTAATGGCTCTGGACCACCAAGGTGCTGAAGATCTTAGCCCTACTTTCTTTTTGCGTCTATCATACAGAGGCATACTGGCCATACACGCAGCTGAAATTGCATTACTAAAGCTTTCCACAGCCGATTCAAGAGTTCTGACCTCACAAAAGTACTGTGAAAGTCGAGTGTCTAATAACTCGGATTCTGGACCCCGCAATACCTGGGATACTGCTTCCTTGAGTTTCTGATCGAACTTCTCCCAGTCAGCCTCCATCACCACAAATTTCTTTGTGGTTGCTGGCAATAGCTGCTGTGATCTTTCTCGATATAAAGAGAATAAAATCATGCTGTGATCCGAAGCACTTTCCTCGTCAGACACCCTCCAATCCCTTGTGAAGGGCACAAGGCTTGGTGATGCAACCACCAAGTCAATGAAGCTCCTACCCCCCCTCGATTCATACGTTGGTCGTGAGGGATCATCATTCATGATCAACAGATTCCTCGATGCCAAATAATCCTCAAGTTGATGTGCTCTTGAACTTGTAATGGAATCAAACCACGTCTGAGAGCGACAATTAGAGTCCATTCCCACTATCAATCTTGCCGAAGCTCCATATACATCATAAAATGCCTCTATTTTATTCAAATCTCTTTGAATATCTGCTACATGATCGAAATATGCACTAACTGCAATAATTGGAGGTTCACTTCTCTGTCAACTGGACCACCACAAAATCATCATCAGAGAGTGAAAGATTTATCATGGCGTCGACATCAGGATTAGTTATTACAATAGCAGCTCTTTTCCGAAAATTTCCAGTCGCATAAATCCGCCACCTCGGGTAAAACCCGCATATTTTGTCATTTATGCAGTATGGCTCTTGTATAAAAGCCAAATCAATTCCTTTGTCAGGCAAAACTGCATTTAAGTTCAGTGCTGCGCCCCGCGAGTGTTGCATGTTCAACATCAAGCATTTAAACGAACCCGCTGTGATTCTTCTATAGTCGTTAAGATCCATAGTCAATGAGTTCACTTAGTTTCGCCAATCTCGCCTGATAAGAGGGACACTGATAACTGAGAGCCTTGTGTTGTTGGTCAACCCGGTACTGTGCGGTCACCCTTTTATTAAAATGCGTGCAGTTAATGCATTTGAAAATTTCTTTTTCTTTACAATCTTTCAATTCATGACTCCCGGCACAAACTGGACAAGTCAAATCGTTCGTACAATTTTTCGAGTCACCTCCATGATAACCACTACACCGATAACAGCGTTTTACGAATACGTAGTCATCTGATCGGCAAATGTTCCAGCCCACTTTCACTTTGCCTGAAAGAAATAGTTTCCTGAGTTTTGGATCTACCTCAATAATTAAATTATGCCGACGATCATTGCGCCGATTAGTGAGTACAGTTATTGCCTTAATATAACTCTCATTAGTAAACCATTCGCTATTTTGTTCCCGAATTATTTCAGCCGCAT